>CM024760.1:82865269-83065269 GCA_014218235.1 Colocasia esculenta
TCAAATCTCATAGAAAATATGTTAGAAATGCACCTTGTTTTAGTTTTGTTAATCATCAAAATAGATATTTAATTATTTAAATTATATGGGGAAAATCTGATCATCAATCTCCCCCTTTTTGGTGATGACAAAACATAGCAATAATAAGAGATGTTCTGAAATAAATCTATATAAATTGTGAAATAAAATATAAGAGATGTATTTCAGAAATACTATATTTCTCCCCCTTTTTGTCATTAAGCAAAAAGATGCATGAGAAGACAAAGAAGAAAGGAGAAAAAGATGGATGAGAGAGCACAAAAGTATATTTGATTAATCTTGAGGGGGTACAGGGAGATAGAAAGCTAGAGACAAAAGGGAGGCATGATGGGAAATAACTTCCCAAGCCTTCTCTTCCTACTGCTCAAAATGAAGATGAAATACCCCACAAGCAACAGAGTAGGAAGGTCCCATGGTGGGAGCCATCCTCTGGAGATGAAGAACCAACTGCTCATCTAAGAACTAAGCATAGCGATCTCGATCAAGGGAATACTTGAAGTAGCTGGTCTTCCCAAAGCTAGCACAGGCAAGAAACTGATCTATAGACACAGGGTAGAAGATGTGCTTCTGCTTCAATTCTTGCCGCATGGCTACATACACCTTATATCTCTCAACCCATGTTATAAGGGGATCCTTAAAAAGATGAATGGAGTTCATGTCTAGAAATTCAGCAGCTGACACTGGAGGTTTATTTTCCTGAGCCTGAGAGGCATTCAGATCAGAAAGTTGCTGAGTAGATAGGGGATAGAAGGTGGCCCAATCTGCAGGAGAGAGCCTTTCACATTCTGACAGAATAGGAGCAAGAATGTCAGCATTGACATGGCCTAGGTGGTACTCTCTAAACAGAAATCTGTGAAATGCAACTAGATGGCCCTTCTGAACTTGAATTCGCCCCATGACTTTGGCAAAACGCTAAAAAATAATAGAGCCAACATCTGAATCCATGACCAGAGAATGAATTGGGGGAAGAAAGACAACATCAGGCAACTAGAGGGTGGCAAAGTCAACCTGGATAGCTTCAGTGTGAGCTTCTACTCACCCCAGAGCACTAATAGCCTGCTTGAACTGACCAAGCTGAGCCTCATGAAGATGATTGAGATATTTGAAGTTATTGAACATCTGAAAGTGCCTGATCATTTTGATTTCCTTTTGAATGAACGGAGCCCAGGTGTCCTTATGAAGGATCTAGAACCACTCAGATAAAGTTAAGGAATGATCCCAGGGAGGGAACCTGGTTGATCGAGCAAGAAGAAACTTATTGTACAGAGCTTTATGACTCCGAGCCCATTGCTCTTCAGTTTTGGCTTCGGCTAAGGAGAAGATTTTTGATTTTTTGGATTTAGAAAGGGGAGTGTAGGGGAAAATGATATTAAGATGATTGGTAAGATTTAGATGAGGAAGGTTGATGATGGTAGCAAAAACAACTTTCTGAAGGAATTCTCTATAGAGTGGTTTATTTTTATTGTCCACTGTTAGAGAAAACCATAGAGGTGGATAACAAGGATCAGAAGAGATAGAAGAAGTGGAGGTTATTTTGTGTTTCTTAGGAGCAGGGCTAGAAGAGCCTGCCCTATGAACATGAGTGCTAACCTTCAAAACAGAGCAGAGAATAGCTTCCTCAAACTCATCTTTGATGTCCCTAAGAAAGGGAGCATTAATCTGAGCACTCTCCAGAATAATCGTAATGAAGGAAGGATGAGTAGTAGGATGAAGAAAAGAATGTGAGGTAGAAGGAGGTATATCTGTTGGTCCAAAAGAAGAGGGACTAGAGGATGAGGAGGCTCCAGCTGATGAGGAGGCTGGAGGAATGGAAGTGGAAATAGAAGGAGATGATGACGAAAAAGGTGTTGGAGATGAGATGGTTCTAGGTACGGGTTGTTTGAAGGTAGGTGGAGCTGGAGGAGCTGTGGAGGAGGATGGTGGTGAAGGAGGAGCTAGTGTCTGAATGGGAGAAGGAGCTGGGGGCTCAGGAGCTACAACTTCTTCTTCTGCCCTGACATGATCAGCTTCAGGAACCACTGGCCCGGTTGGCCCTAACAGATCCTCAGCTGGCCCTCTTGGCCCAGATTCTTCAGCTGTCACCTGATCAACAATTACTGGCCCTGATGGCCCTGCTGGATCCTCAGCTGGCCCTCTTGGCCCAGATTCTTCAGCTGTCACCTGATCAACAATTACTGGCCCTGACGGCCTATCAACCTCTTCTACAGCTTCCTCAGAGGGCTGAGGAGCAGATGGTGTCGGAGCAGGAGGTGCTGATGCCCTTACTCCTTTAAAATATTAGATAATAGGGTCTTCACGCTCCCCATTTCATTATTCAACCATCTTAAGGCATTCTTTACCATTCCCATTTCTTTTGCTGCTGAGCTCTGGCTCAAGAAAATAGAAATAATGTCTGATTGCACAGAGCAAAGGATCTCACCTTGGGCATCTAGCCTTTCTATCACAGGCTTCAAGTTAATAACAAACCTCTATCTCTGTGGCCTCTGATGAGGTGTTTCTGCATAGAGAGTGTTGGGTTTTCATTCTAATGTTTTTAACAACATGTTTTTGATGATGAATAAGTTTCATTGAGGTTTGATACATGACAAAGAACTTGATACAATACTTGGTTATCTATGTATTCATTATACTTGACAATACATGTTTTATCATGTAGGTACAAATGCATAAAGCCAAGCTCTCACAAAACAAGTGAAAAAGATCACAAAAGCAAGGAACTAGGTCACCTATCGACAGACCCCAATGTACCTGTCGACAGATTGCACAGGTGTGATCAGCCAGAAGACACTAAGCTCAGAAAACATCCATCTGTCGACAAATGACAAGTTGACTGTTGATAGATCCCACAGACCTGAACTTCCAGACATCTGTCTTTTGCACAATTGCAGATATCTGTCGACAGATGCCCATCGGCTGTCGACAGATTGCACAGAACCGAAGTTCCAGACTTCTGGCATTTGCAAAACTGTTCTACCTGTCGACAGATGCACCCAGACCTGTCGACAGACGAAGGAGATCTTCAGATACGGAAAGTTTCCAAGTTGTCGTAGATGGTGTTTCTCTCTACCACGACTCTCTATATGTAAACACCACTATATAAGCAACTTTTATCAAGTGGATCTCGTACAGAAGCAGCCTCCAACCAAGAACCCTAAAAATCTCTCAAGAGAAGACCTGTTCTGCTGCTCTTCTTCAACCTGCCGCCCAAAACCAAGAAGAGAAGTCTTCCCAGCGGAGGTGAAGTCTGAACGTCGTGGATTCAAGTGTCTCCATCAACTTGTGATCATCAAGACGAAGCTTGAAGTCCAGCCAGATGTTTACCAGAAGAGTTTACAAATTTGGATTTGTTCTTCAACTCTCAAACTCTTCTCTATTTCTACTTTTTCATATCTGTGTGTGTGTATTGTGTTTCAAGTAGTCCTTGTGCTTGATACACGTGTGTGGGTGTTGATCTGATCTTGGTTGCACATCAGACAACACATGTGTGTGAGTTGTAGTTTGTGAACTAGCTCATAAGCAGATTATTCTGCGTGTGTGTGTGGCCCGTGGATGTAGGATACACGAGTTGTGTACTCCGAACCACGTAAATCTGCGTGTCTCGTGGTTTGAACATTTTCACGTTAGATGTTTGATAGGCACGCTGTATTTGCACACACTTGATAGTTCATCAATCTAATTGTCATCAAGTCACACACATCCACACATAGTTAAACTCTGTTCTTATCGTTATAACCTGTGTCTCTGCGAAAAGAAGGTGATAAGTTTTTTTAATTGACATTAATCTATTCAACCCCCTTCTAGATTACCATATTGGGAATTCCGCAAACCTCTCAATTGGTATCAGATCCGAGTTTCTCCGATTTACTGTCTTACTTGTTTGATCTTACGATCAGGAGATTCACGGTCTAATGGAATCTAGCAAGGGATTCATGGCCGAGGGTCACTCAGTGACCAGGCCACCATTTTTTGATGGAACTAATTACCCTTACTGGAAAAATCATATGCAGGTGTTCCTGAGAGCACAGAACTACGAGCTGTGGAAAATAGTCCACAAAGGCGAATATTCCATTCCTGAGGACGAGAGTACCTGGACCAAGGACCAGATCACGAAGGGGACACTCAACTGGAGCGCCCTCAACATGATGCAGTGCGCGGTCCTTCCCAACGAATACTCGAGAGTTTCCATGTGCACATCAGCAAAAGAGATGTGAGACAAACTCGAGCTGATTTATGAAGGTACGTTCGAGGTAAGGGAAACTAAAGCAAGCATGTTGGTTTCCGAATATGAAATGTTTAAAATGAACTCTACTGAAACCATCTCTGACATGTTTGCGAGATTCATGTTGATCATTAATGGCTTGAAAGGTTTGAAAAAGGAATACTCAGAAAGTGATTTGGTGAGGAAGATTCTTCGGTCTCTTCCATCCTCATGGAACACCAAAGCCACTGTCATTGAGGATTCCAAGGACCTTTCAAAAATGAAATTGGATGAACTCATTGGCTCACTGATGACCTATGAAATCAACATGAAAAGAAAGGAAACTAAAGAAAATTCTAGGAAGCCACTTGCCTTGAAGGCTTCCAGGAAAAATTCATCAGCTTTCAAAAAGGAGGTCATTCAGGAAAGTGATGAGTTTGAATTGTCTAGTGAGAGTGAAAATGACGAAATGGCCATGCTCACTAGGCAATTCAAAAAATTCCTGAAATACAAGAGGAGAGGTACAATTAACTCTAAACCTTTCCAAAAGAAAGAATTTTCCAATAAATTTGATACTAACAAAAAATCTGAGATTGTGTGTTACGAGTGCAAAAAGCAAGGGCACATGAGAGGAGAGTGCCCCGAGCTCAAGAAGAAGCTGAAAAAGGACAAGTTCACGTTCAAGAAAGCCAAGGCAATGTTGGCCACTTGGAGTGATGAAGACGAGGACGACAACAGTCAAGCTACCTCTGGAGATGATGAAGTCCACTGTCTCATGGCGAGAAGTGAGGACTCAAATGAGGTAAACTCTTCCTTTGAAAGCTACTCAGTTGATGAATGGGAAGAGGCTTATACTTTTTTGTTTGAAAAACTGTGTGAACTTAAATCTGAAAATAAGGCACTAAAAAAGAAAGTTAACTCTCTTGCTAACAACACACAAAATGATGAACAAGTTGCATCATTACTTAAAGACATTGAAATGATGAGGATTGATGAGGAAGCTCACCATGAGGAGATGGATAGCCTAAAACTTAAACTCCAAGAAGTTCAAAAGGAAAAAGATGATTTAATGAACTCCATTGAAACTCTTCAAGGTGAGCATGATCAACTGAAAGAAAAATTGGAAAAGACTGAAGAAAATCTAAAGGGCAAATCTGAAGACTTGTCAAGGTTTGTTAAAGGGAAACAAAACCTTGATGCAATCTTGGGGTCAAATGTTTTTGTTCCAAAATATGGGCTTGGGTACCAACCAGTAAAACAAAAGAAAATTGGAGAAAATTTGATGACGTCTTTTGTTGAATCAAGCCCAAGCACAAGTAAGTATACCCCCACAAAGAACAGTAAAACCCAAGTCAAGGGTAAGCAACCCCAAAACAAGGCAAAGAAGCCTAATGCTGGGACAACTCCAAGATCTGTCAACAGCCCCAAAGAGAGCTGTCGACAGGTCTAGAAATCAAGCCCAAAAGAAAAACTAACAAAGCAACAGAAAAAAAAATGCCAATGCATGCTCCAAAGAATGTCAAGCCCAATGTTGTTAAGAAACCATCTTCATGCAAAATCTGTAAAAAGATTGGGCACATTGAACAACAATGCTGGAACAATCCACACAATCAAAAAGTCAAACAAGTTTGGATTCCAAAGCATTTACTGTTTGGCATGAATGATACCTTGGCACCCAAAGTTAGTTGGGTACCAAAACCTCTTGTCTAATTCATATGTGCAGGAATGTCTAGCAGCCCATAATCAAAACAAATGGTACTTGGATAGCGGCTGCTCGAGGCACATGACGGGCGACAAAGGAAAATTCTATATGCTCGTGGAAAAAGACGGAGGTCAAGTCATATTCGGAGGTAACAACAAAGGCCAGATCATCAGCTCAGGTAAGGTCGGTAAGTTTGCCTCTAACTCAATAGACAATGTGTTGCTTGTTGATGGCCTTCATCACAATTTGCTTAGCATAAGTCAATTGTGTGATAAGGGTCATAAAATTGTCTTTGAGTCTGATTCATGTCGAATTCATGATAAAGAAACAGGAAGTCTGAAGTTTTCTGGAAAAAGGATAAATAACATCTATATGGTTGACTTAGATGATCTAGAAAATAATGATTTGTGTCTTGTAGCAAACAAACAGGACGAGCTTACATTGTGGCATCGTAGGCTTGGTCATGCTAGTTATAATGTGTTGCACAAGATCATGAGGCTCAAACTGGTAAGTGGACTTCCTGAAATTCCATTCAATAAAAATGAAAATTTTTGTGATGCATGTGCACAGGGAAAACAAACCCGAAAATCCTTCAAATCAAAAGCACTGGTGAGTACTTCTAAAACTTATGAACTGTTGCACATGGACCTATTTGGACCTACGAGAACACTAAGTCTCAATGGCAAGCGTTATGGTTTTGTCATTGTAGATGATTTCTCTAGGTTCACTTGGGTGAAATTTCTGGCTCACAAGAATGAAGCACTGAATGTTTTTGAAGAATTTTTCAATAAAATTGAGCATGAAATGTCAACAAAATATGCTCCATCCGCACTGATCACGGGGGAGAATTTGACAACAACTCCTTCAATGATTTTTGCAGGAACCAAGGTATAGAACACTTGTTTTCCTCCCCAAGAACTCCAGAACAAAATGGGGTTGTGGAGAGGAAGAATAGAACCTTGGTGGAGATGGCTCGCACGCTTCTGGTCGAGAATCAACTTGCAAGAACCTTTTGGGCAGAAGCGGTAAACATGTCATGCTACATTCTTAACAGAGCCATGGTAAGACCAGTATTCAAGAAAACTCCCTACGAACTTCTGAAAGGTAAGAAACCAACAATTGGGTATTTCAGAGTTTTTGGTTCAAAGGTGTTCATACATAACAATGATAAAAATGATCTGGACAAGTTTGAAGCCAAAAGCGATCAAGGTATTTTTCTTGGATACTCAGAACACTCTAGAGCCTATAGGGTGTTTAATCTGAAAACTAGAACTGTGGAAGAAACTCCACATGTAATCTTTGATGAATCTCAAATCAAGCCTAACATAGCAAATGCTTACAGGTTTGATGAAACTGAAGGAACAACCCTTGAGGAACTACAAAGAAAAGGAAAAGAAAAATCTCAAGTTGTTTTAAAATCAAAGAGTGGATTCCTTCGCAGGTATGATGATGGAGATGACATTCTTCTGTTCAGAAATCAAGAAGATGTACCTGAAAAAGATCCACAAGAGGAAGAACCTCAAATTGAACCACCTCAAGCACTTCTTCCTCCAGAACAACCTCCTCAAATGCAAGATCTACCCGGGCCTTCAACAGTCACCAATGTGAGGTACTCTAAAGATCACCCCCTTGAGAATGTGATAGGAGACTTAAATGAGTCGGTTCAAACTAGATCTAAGGTTAATCAAATAGTTGAACAGACCTTTTAGCTTTTGTCTCTCAAGTGGAACCAAAGAATGTTGAAGATGCCTTAAAAGAAGATTTATGGATTGATGCTATGCATGAGGAGCTTGGACAATTTCAAAGAAATAATGTCTGGAGTTTAGTTCCTAGAACCCCTGAAATGTCTATCATAGGTACAAGATGGGTCTTTAGAAACAAACTCAATGAAGAGGGTAAAGTGGTGAGAAACAAGGCTAGATTGGTTGCAAAGGGATATAATCATGAGTTTGGTGTGGACTTTGAAGAATCCTTTGCACCTGTAGCTAGGCTAGAAGTAGTTAGAATTTTGTTAGCATATGCATGCTCAAACAAGTTTAAATTGTTTCAAATGGATGTCAAAAATGCCTTCTTGAATGGTTACATAAAAGAGGAAGTCTATGTCTCTCAACCACCTAGCTTTGAAGATCATGATAAACCTAACCATGTTTATAAACTGCACAAGGCTCTTTATGGTTTGAAACAGGCACCCCGAGCTTGGTACGACAGACTAAGCACGTTTCTGGTAAGCAAAAACTACTCAAGAGGTAAAGTAGACAAAACTCTCTTTACAAAGAAAGTTCGCACACACATCATTGTTGTTCAAGTTTATGTGGATGACATCATATTTGGATCAACTAACCCTTCACTGTGTGAGGAATTTTCCAAACACATGCACAGTGAATTTGAGATGAGTTTAATAGGGGAGCTTCAATTCTTTCTTGGTTTGCAGGTCAAGCAAATGGAGGATGGCTTCTTCATAAACTAAGCAAAGTATGTCAAAGAGCTACTAAAAAGGTTTCAGTTTGAACAAACAAAGCCTGCCTCAACACCCATGAGCACAAGTATAAAACTTGAAAAAGATGAGAAAGGAAAACCGGTTGACGCCAAACAATTCCGAGGTATGATTGGCTCACTCCTCTATCTTACTGCAAGTAGACCGGACATTCAGTTCAGCGTTTGCCTTTGTGCTAGATACCAATCTAGTCCAAAGGAAAGCCATTTAATTGCGGTTAAGAGAATTTTAAGATATCTCTCAGGTACGTATGACTTGGGTCTTTGGTATCCAGCAGGTAGTAGCTTTGACTTGGTTTCATATTCTGATGCTAACTATGCTGGATGTAAAATAGATAGGAAAAGTACTAGTGGCTATTGCCAAATTCTTGGTGGTTGCATGGTTTCGTGAGCATCCAAGAAGCAACACTCGGTTGCACTCTCCACTACAGAGGCAGAATATGTCGCTACAGGGAGTTGTGCGGCACAGGTGTTGTGGATAAAAAGTCAATTGTGTGACTATAACATCGATAATGGATGCACACCTATCCTATGTGACAACACTAGTGCAATCAATCTATCAAAGAATCCCATTCAACACTCTAGGACAAAACACATAGAAATTCGTCACCATTTCTTGAGAGATGAGGTAGCCAATAAAACCTTAGAAATCAGTTTCATACCCACAGAAAATGTAAGGCCCTCGAATTTTGTTGCATTATTTTATTTCGTGTAAATAATTCATGTTTGTGTATGCATAGATGTACATATCTACGTACGTATTAACTAGTTATACTTATGTGTGCATGCGTGTAAATAGTGTATGAATTGTATGGTGGTAGTGTGTACATGATAGTATATATATGGCATGCATATATATAGGTATAAGTTAAGCATGGATTTTATGCATGTTTTGAGTTCTGGCCGAAGGACCCATTTGGCGTCCACATGGATGGACGCCCATTCTGATCCAGCGTCCACATCGATGGACGCCAATACTTAATCCAACGTCCATGGATGTGGACGTTAAGATCTCTGACCTGCATGCGTTGCAGACCCCGAAACTCTGGGGGCAAGCAAGCCTAGCCATTGGGAGATGTCCCCAACGGCTATCAGGCCATCCCATCACCTCTCCGGGGTTCCCCAAACCCCTCTCCTTTAAGCCAAACTCCTTCTGCACCAGAAGGAGCTCTCTTTGGCTCTTAGCAAAGAGGAGAGAAAACCCTAGCTTCTGTGAGAGAAAACTGAGCTTGGCAAGCTTGAATCCAGCGACTGAAGGCTTCTTCCGGCGATCCACTACTGCTAGGAGGGAGTCTGGATCTTGGGGAAGGCTTCCCCAACACTGGACTGGAGCTTGCAATGATTGAAAACCAGGAGGAAGGAGCTTTTGGAGGCTTCTTGGGACTGCCCAAGGAGAGCTTCAACAGCAACTTAGATCCCTTTAGAGGTTTTTAAAAAGGCACGTACCCCATACATTTCGTCCATGTAGATGTCTAGTAGGGTTTTGTGATTTTTACAGATTTTAAATCGAGTCCTGGATCCCCCATTCTTCTTGTATTTGGAGCTCGGTCTGTGCTCCTGCACAGACAGGAACTTGGCGTCAAGGCCTCTTGCCGCCAAGATCTCCAGTCTGCGTCCAGCGATCTTATCGTCCAACTCCTTGAACGGCCAGAGACTACCGTTAAGTTCTTCAGGACAGAACAGTGATCTGTTCTTCCTGATATATGACTATTTTCGATGTGTTTTCGCAATGAGGATATACTGTAACTTCTATATATTATGTATACTAGTTAATGTGGTGTGTGGGAGAATTATTGTGCATTTTTTGTGGATGGTAGAATTTATTAGCTTATTTGAATGTATGTGGAAGACATGACTATGTATGTTCACCCACTGTTCTCATGATCTGTGGAGAATTTGGGTGCCCTAAATTTTATGAACCATGTGTGTAGGGGTCAGTCTGTGCCCTGCAATTTCTGAAATTTCTCCATGCTCGTATGATTTACTATAAATTTCTATTCTAAAATAGAAACCCAGCGTAGGGTTGTGAAATTTCCAATAAATTGTGTGTTGTGTAATAAATCCGGGGGAAATTCTTGTGACAAGGTATATGTTGGGTTCAGGGTTGCGGTCTGTTGAATCTGCTATTCATGTTGTGTTCGGTGTGGAATTGAATTATGGATAATATGAGGCTGAATGTTTCAATTTCTGAAAATATATGTTAACTCTGAAAAATCTGGAAAATTTCATGTAAGATTATAAACCTGAAATGAGTATGTGGTTAAATTTTCATGCTATTCTGATGACTGCAAAGTGTGTTATGAAAATTTCATGTGAAAAATGTGATAAATGCTTGTTATCATGATTATGACTTAATGATGTATTTTTCCAATCTGATTAATGCAAGTTAGTGATTGTTAATCCCTGTTATCAGTAGCATCATGCTAGGAAAAATAGAGCCATGTGTGTGAGAGAGAGAATGTAAAGGCATGAGGATGTCTTGTGTAAAAATGTGTGTAAAAATCGATATGTGTAATGTGTAAGACTGTGTCAAGTGTGATACTGCTTCCATAGAGGGCTTTGGAACTGTACCATGGAAAGGTTCAATGTGTTAAGATCCTAAGGGCATTAGGATGAAATCCTAGAGGTGGACAAGTACCACTGGTTAGGGTGGAGACTTGTTCTCCCGGTCTGTGCAGTCCAAGAGTCGTCACTATATTGCCTAGGTGACGTCTATGTGTATGTGATGTGTATGTGTCCTTCTTATGGTGGTTTGGACTATGTGTCACGGCACTAAAGTGTAAAATGTGAATGTGATCATGTGTAAATTGTGTAGTGTGAATATGTGTAAATGTGAAATGTGTGAAAAGTGAACTATGTGAATGAGGAAATTGTGCAAACATGTGAAACTAATGTGTTAGATGATGAAATGGTGATCCATGTTATGTTAATGTTAAACTTGTGTCATAACAGCAACCTAATTGTAGTTGTGAAAATGTTTTACATGTGTACAAATGCGTAGAATCCATGCTAGTAGCATTTCTTGCTTATGTGTAAACATATCCATGTTTAAGCGCCATCATGATATAGTTAATTGAGATTGGAGCTCTCATGTGAATGGTTGTGAGTTTCTAATTCATGAGAAAACAACAAGCTACAAGTGTATAAAACGACAATGTGCATGTGCAAGAATGCGTAGAAATCCTGATAGGAAGATCTCCTTTTATGTATGTAAACACACCATGTTTGGTTGCTCTCATGTTTTGCTTAATTGGAGGTAAAACCTTTATGTGATGGAATAAGTAGAAAGCATGTGATAGGACGTTTTATTTTGGAAAAATCTGAAATCATGAACCATGTGTTTAATTTGGTAGAATTATCATGATAGGTTGTCTCTTATTGATGTCAAGCATGCTACATGTTTTGTCCTGTGACTTGGGATGAAAACCTGCTATTATATATGCATGTATGAAATGTGTGGTGTTATTTGCTGAGTCTTTTAGACTCATTACTTGCTTCGGCGTACAGGTTTAGTTGGTGATGCTACACCGTTAAAGGAGGCAGTGGAGAGCGACTCCGAGCGTGGAGACTAGCTCTTTGGAGTTCACTTGTGACATTTTGTGATTTCATAGTATGTAACAAGGCATTGTAATAGAAACATTATGTAATTTGTGGACAAACTATGTATTGGAGTTTAGTATTTCATTATGTGGACTTTAGTTCTTTTAAAAAAAATTTAGTTGAATCATGTATGTTAAATGTGGATGATGAATGAAATGAAGACAGTGGTTCTTTTACTTCCGCTACTCTGTGTCTATATTCATGTGTATCTCAATCGTATGTTATTGTTTGGGTAAATGCCCCACTGTGATAACGCTCACTATACCGACGTGGGTTGGTATAACCGTACCGGTATAATGAGGGTCGTCACAGAAAAACAATTGGTTGACATCTTTACCAAACCTCTAGCTGAAGATAGATTCACCACATTGAGAAGAGAATTGGGCTTGTGCAAATTGCAATGAAACTCATCCATATACTAAGCATATGTCCCTTGTGTGCACCAACTATGAGGTATATCAAATGGTGTTTGTGGAAGAACAAGTCATGCTTGTTTGGAAACTTTCATTATGTGTGAGGAAAGATCCTCCGCCACGTATCCATAGTTGAGCTTGCATGAAAGGGTTATGTACTTTCTATAGGGAATAGTCTCTTCACAATTTGCCCATTCTCTAATTTTTTTAAAAAATTTGAATATCTTCATGATCTGTCTTCCTGAACATTTACATATGCTCATTTGATTAGTCTAGTTGTGCTAGTGTGTCTTGATTCGTTTCATTGTTTGTGTACACATGAGCACACACTATGGGGTAGCTAGTTCAGGTTAGATGGTTGTCACTGTGAAGGAAATAACTCATTCCATGTGTATCTTTAATTCCCTCACGTATCATGATCATTTCATTCTCCATTCTAACCTTAATCTGGCTTTGCACAGGCATCTGTCGATAGCCCTCACTCAGTCTGTCGACAGATCAGGCCCCAACAGAACACAATTTCTTCTGTCTGTGCAATCTGTCGACAGACTAAATCTCATATGTCGACAGATCTCACAGTTTTTGTCATCCCCGACTGGCCAATCTTCTGTCTGTGTGATCTGTCGACAGGCTCATCTCTACCTGTCGACAGACACCCTCACTCACAGCAATTCATGCCTATTTCATAACATTCTTCCTGAGCAGGTTCATATCCTTCATCTAAGATGTTTATTGGGTGTTTATACATGTTTGACTCCATCGTATTCATATGATATTGATGTTATTCCCTAAACCACCATGATTTGGACATACTACTCATGCACGGGTTTAGGTTACATCATTTTGAAAACATTGAACCATCATAGAGGATAAACACCTAACTCTATTGAATAATTTCCTTGTAGGCAAACACTATTCTCAAGTAACTTGAAAATTATTATGGTCATTGAACTTTATGTCTAATATTGCCTGATAATCATATACATTCTCTGATCTGGAATTTTAATCTAAATTGGAGAAAAGCTACCTATTTCTGAAAAACAACAAAAATAGACAAAAGTCATTCTACAGTTGGGTAAAAGGTAGAGCAATGATGTGTATTGCTGAGTAACCAGGGAGATGGGCATCACAAATGTTTGCCCTCGCGTCAAAAAGCTATCTCATCAACTCTATACAACGGTATGATGCAAACTTCCACTGAGTAACTGGGGGTACGGGCACTTGTCATGTCTATCCTCAAGACAAAAGGTAAGAAGCTATCTTAAATACCACTTTTCCCATTGCATTCATTTGTTGCATGCAAAAAAAAAAAAAGGTGAAATAGAGTGAAGCCTCCACATTGTCTCAAATTTTGAGGTCATTTAGTGTCTATGGTTATCAAGAGGTTTAGCCATTCATTTCAATCATCATTTGATCATCATCAAACTAAGGATAGTGTTGGTCTACAATGTCCTTAATCAAACAAGGGTATTGGTGTCTTTTCTCTAAGACCGTCAGGTGTTCTCTTAATGCTCTAATTTGAAACTCCTTAGGTATTATGTCTAAACCATTTAGGTAAATGGGAGGGCTTTAATATCCATGTCTATGGTGGGTTCCAATGTGTGTATACCCATTTTTCACCTTATTTATACTTTGTGTAACCTTCGCTCAAGAGTTCTTCTTCAGATTTCACACAAAAATCAATCAGGCAGAATTTCTGCATGGATCTGTCGACAGATCTCCAGGCGACTGTCGACAGACGGCGGCAGCCCTGATTTGGAAGGCCAACGGGCGCGCCGTTTGGGGACGGATTTGGTGGGACCCTTGCCTTCTAAACTTCCATCCACCCTCTTTAAAAAAGGCATCCACGTCCCTTTCTTCTTCCCTCTCCAAACCGAGCCCCTGCTTCCTCCTGGACGCAAACCCTACCTCTCATCTCTCCTGTCCTATCTCTGCAGTGGGCCTCTTTTCTTTATCCTCCCTCTTTGCACTTCATCCCTCCACACTCTCCATGGCTCCCAAGGCAAAGAAACTGGCATCTCGCCGCCGTCCCTCCTCATCTCGAGCCGGCGACGACGACTGGGCTACTACTGAGCGCCGCACGAAGCTTCGGGACGACCGGTTGCCCGAACTCGTGGTTCCTCCCCGTCTCCATCTCACTCACTCTAAGGGGACCCATACCAAGTTTGTTCAGCCTAGGTATGTTGATTTCGAGTCCTTGGCAGATCTCTTTCCCAACCTCCAACCCCTCTTTGACACTCAGGAGTGGACATCGTTTCTCTACAGTCACACGGTTTATTCTCCCACTGCCGTTCGTGACTTCTTCAATCACCTTGGCTACACTGAGGGAAATGATTTCTACACCACTATGAAGGGCACAACCTTTAAAGTCACTGCCAACCTGATTAGCGAGGCCCTTCAAATACCCAACTCCGGAGCCGACATTCTCACCCATACTCCGGATGCTTCTGTGTATTATCAGCTCCTCACTCTTGAAGATTATGATGGCACCAAGAAGATTGCAAAACTAAATGCCAATTCCTTCCCTCCATTGAACCGGATGATCCATCACATCTTCACAACCATGATTGCGCCCAAGCATGGCAGTCGGGAACTTGTCACCAATGTTCATAAATCACTCTTCACCTTTTTCCTGCGGTGTGAGCCCATCAATCTCCCTGTCCTTATGCATGTCCTTATTCTACAATGCTTCTACCAAACCCGGAGGTCCATGCCTTTTGCTTGTCCACTCACCTCCCTTATGAAGTTCATT
This sequence comes from Colocasia esculenta, assembly GCA_014218235.1. NCBI lineage: Eukaryota > Viridiplantae > Streptophyta > Magnoliopsida > Alismatales > Araceae > Colocasia > Colocasia esculenta. The sequence continues at coordinate 82,880,467 of CM024760.1, forward strand.
GGAATCGACATTCCGGACAGTGAATGCATCACGCTCAACTCCCGCAGTAGTTTCGATCTCACTGCTGCACATAGGATGGGATACAAGCTCATTGATGGGGTCGTCACTCGTGATCTCAAAGGAAAGGCACCAGCTGTTGCCATGGATGTAGATCATGAGATTGATGATGCTCATGCGAATGAAGCTGATGATGCTGAAGAAGAAGGTGATGAAGACTCCCAGTTTGAGCCTCTTGATGCTCCGGGAGATAATGCAAGTGATGCAGATGATGAGCCCTCTCTGCGTGATCTTCTTGCTCAGATGCAACTCCAGATGTCCACTGGATTTGACAAGCTACATGCACGTTTGGACACAGTGGATACGAGCATTGAAGCACTCACAGACACGCAAGTCCAGATTTAGCTACGACTCACCAGACTTCAGACTGAGTTTCAGGATACCCGTCAGGCTCCAGCACCGCCTGCAGATGATGCTGCTTAGATAGCTTATGTGTCTAGGAGTGGGTCACGTAGTGTCTGAGTCTTGTCGTTTCTTGTGTCATGTTGCTTTCACTTTGTTATCATGTAATCTCTTTCCCTTTCATGTCTATTTAGTCAAACACTTTTTGTACTGTGTATGCTTAATTTCATATCAATGAATTCACAGTGCTACATTCTATGTTATCTACATGTGTTACTGATGTGAATGCTTTTCGATGTTGTCAAAAGGGGGAGAAACCTCAATTGTGCACTAATTGAATAATTTTGTCATCATCAAAATGGGGGAGAATGTTGGGTTTTCATTCTAATGTTTTTAACAACATGTTTTTGATGATGAATAAGTTTCAATGAGGTTTGATACATGACAAAGAACTTGATACAATACTTGGTTATCTATGTATTCATTATACTTGACAATACATATTTTATCATGTAGGTACAAATGCATAAAGCCAAGCTCTCACAAAATAAGTGAAAAAGATCACAAAAGCAAGGAACTAGGTCACCTGTCGACAGACCCCAATGTACCTGTCGACAGATTGCACAGGTGTGATCAGCCAGAAGACACTAAGCTCAGAAAACATCCATCTGTCGACAGATGACAAGTCGACTGTCGACAGATCCCACAGACCTGAACTTCCAGACATCTGTCTTTTGCACAATTGCAGATATCTGTCGACAGATGCCCATCGGCTGTCGACAGATTGCACAGAACCGAAGTTCTAGACTTCTGGCATTTGCAAAACTGTTCTGCCTGTAGACAGATGCACCCAGACCTGTCGACAGACGAAGGAGATCTTCAGATACAGAAAGTTTCCAAGTTGTCGTAGATGGTGTTTCTCTCTACCACGACTCTCTATATGTAAACACCACTATATAAGTAACTTTTATCAAGTGGATCTCGTACAAAAGCAGCCTCCAACCAAGAACCCTAAAAATCTCTCAAGAGAAGACCTGTTCTGCTGCTCTGCTTCAACCTACCGCCCAGAACCAGGAAGAGAAGTCTTCCCAGCGGAGGTGAAGTCTGAACATCGTGGATTCACGTGTCTCCATCAACTTGTGATCATCAAGACGAAGCTTGAAGTCCAGCCAGACGTTTACCAGAAGTGTTTACAAATTTGGATTTGTTCTTCAACTCTCAAACTCTTCTCTGTTTCTACTTTTCATATCTGTGTGTGTGTATTGTGTTTCAAGTAGTCCTTGTGCTTGATACACGTGTGTGGGTGTTGATCTGATCTTGGTTGCACATCAGACAACACGTGTGTGTGAGTTGTAGTTTGTGAACTAGCTCATAAGCAGATTGTTCTGCTTGTGTGTGTGGCCCGTGGATGTAGGATACACGAGTTGTGTACTCCGAACCACGTAAATCTGCGTGTCTCCTGGTTTGAACGTTTTCACGTTAGATGTTTGATAGGCACGCTGTATTTGCACACACTTGATAGTTCATCAATCTAATTGTCATCAAGTCACACACATCCACACATAGTTAAACTCTGTTCTTATCATTATAACCTGTGTCTCTGCAAAAAGAAGGTGATAAGTTTTTTTAATTGACATTAATCTATTCAACCCCCCTTCTAGATTACCATATTGGGAATTCTGCAAACCTCTCAGAGAGGGACCTCTGAAGCAACTTCCTTTCCCTTCTCACTGGCCCTAGCAGCGGGCTCCTCATGATCAGCCTGTTCATCTGAGTCAGAAGAACTGGCAGTCTCACCTTCTCTGAATGGATTTATTGAGGGGTTTTCAGTATTCTCCCCCTGAGGCTGAGCTTCCTTTTCACCCAATTTCTCCCCTTAAGCAGGGGCATCCTCCATATGTGCATCATCTTGGACTGCTGCTGCTAGCTCCTCTTGAATAAGAGCATCTTCCATCTGAATATCATTGTGGCCTGATGCCATAGCTTCATCTTCCTGATCTTACTCCCCCAAAGCAGGAGCATCTTCCAAAATAGTCTTTTCAATGTGGCCTGGTGCCACAACATCTTGAGCTTCTAGTTCACTGGGTCTCTCAGGCTCCCCCTGAGTGCTAGAGATGGATTCCAGCACATCTCTAAGAATGGATGCCACAATAGTGGTGGGGTTTAGTTCTTCAGAGGTTCCTTCAACTGGCACAATATTTTCTAGAGGAATCTCATCAATTAGGCTGCTAGTGACCACAGATTCTTCTACTCTGGCCTCTGCTGCTGCTGGTTGTTCCACTGCTGATGGTGTTACTATTTCTTCTGCTAGTGCTGCTGCTGTTACTTCTTGGACTTCTTGGGCTTCGCCTATGATGGCCTCACCCTCAGCCATTGATGTCTTGGTCCATACACCGTTTACAACTGAAAATCCGCTCTTCCTTAAATTCCTGCTACGGATAGCCTGCCCTATCTTCTCTAAAACTGCTCCAGACAGATTAATGCCAAAATGTTTAAAGATCTTGGTGAGCAGATGTGCATAAGGTAGGGACACATTTAATTTGTTCTTCGTGTCCCAAATATGAGCATGGGAAAACCTCATTCGCTCCAAGATAACCTCGGCCATGTTTATCTCCCGGTTATGAATGGCCCAGAACATCATGTCCGAATCTACTTTGGTGTAGGTTGAAAAGGTAGCACTCCTCGGAACCAAGATTTGACAAACAATAAAGTGTAGTAAGTGGTTGAATGCATTCATCTAGTTAATATCCAACTTCCCATCCTTCAGCTTGAACTCGGGACCAACAATACCTAGCCCCTTTCCCTGGGTGTCAACAGTGTGTACCCCACTGTGACTGGTGGTGCAAACTCCAAATAAGGACTTCAAAAGATCATACGTGATTCTTATTGGGGTTCCTTTGATAGACGAAGTCAAGGATCCATCCTCCTCCATCCTCAAACAAACGAAGAAAGCCTTCACCAAATCTGGATAGCTTACCTCAGAGAAAGTTGCGATTTCTGTCCATTTCATCCTATCCATGGCTGCCACGATGCTGTGCATCCCATATTTTTCCAAATCTGCAATATCCACAGCTTTATTTCCACAGAGCTTCGTCTTCACGGAGGTAAATCTTTCCTGCTGCTCTGTTGTCAGGAACTCAGTTCCGTAGCCCCCGACGCTCCCGAAAACACCAGAAGAGGCCATGAATTCGAATGGGAAAGGTTTCTGGAGGATTGGAACAGAAACCCTCAAGAAATTTCTGGCGGGAAGCAGTTGAAAGCTTGAAATCTCAGGGAGTCGATGCCAGAGTCGATAGGGTATCGCCTCAGGCAGGTAGAAGGAGATGAAGGGGGATGTGAGTCATTGCCACACAGATTTCGGGATATATAAATTAAAGATAAAGATACTTTTCGAAAACGGAGGCGACATGATGGCAGAAAATGACAAACTGACTAGTTCGAGACAAATAAATCCTTATAAAATAACGAACTGACAAGGATATCAACAAACAAGCAATATTTGTGGAATTTTACTCAAATTCGAGGAGGAAAAATGATTGATATTCTGAAAATTAATATTTCAGTTTTATACAGATAATTCTTTCATAATTTACACATGCCTAATTCCCTTCTAAGAGAAGTAAATCTCTCTTCAGGTAAGGCCTTTGTGAAGATATCTGCTAACTGATTATTAGTATCAATGAAAGAAATATCTATGTTGCCATTAGCTACATGATCACGAATAAAATGATATCTAACCTCAATGTGCTTAATCCTTGAATGCTGTACTAGATTCTTGGTTAGATTTATTGCACTGGTGTTGTCGCATAATAGGGGAATTGTCTTGATCTGAAGTCCATAATCCTCAAGTTGTTGCTTAATCCATAGGAGTTGTGTACAACAACTTCCAGCAGCTATGTACTCAGCTTCTGCTGTAGATAATGGCACTAAATTTTGTTTCTTTGAGGACCACGAGATCAGACATCCTGCAAGAAATTGACAACCACCACTGGTGCTTTTTCTATCTACCTTGCATCCAGCGTAATCAGCATCAGAATAACCTACTAAGTTGATTTCACATGACTTTGGGTACCATAAACCTAAATCATGGGTTTTAGCTAAATATCTAAAAATTCTTTTGACACTAATTAAATGAGACTCTTTAGGGTCTGCCTGATACCTAGCATACATGCATACGCTGAATAGTATATCAGGTTTACTGGCAGTTAAGTAAAGTAAGGATTCTATCATACCTCTGTAAATCTTTTGGTCTACATTCTTACCTTCCTTGTCACTGTTTAATCTTGTTGATGTGCTCATTGGCGTTGACAGTGGCTTGCTATTTTCGAATCCAAACTTCTTTAGCAACTCCTTGGTGTACTTGGTTTGACAGATGTGAGTCCCTTCCTTTCCTTGTTTGATTTGCAATCCAAGGAAGTAGTTGAGCTCCCCCATCATGCTCAGCTCGAATTCTCCCTGCATGAGCTTTTCAAAATACTTGCAAAGGGATTCATCAGTAGAACCAAATATTATATCATCAACATATATTTGAACAAGCAAAATATGTTTGATTTTAGACTTAACAAATAATGTACTATCTACTTGACCTCTAATGAAACCATGGTTTAATAGAAATGCACTCAAACGTTAATACCATGCTCTTGGTGCTTGTTTTAATCCATATAGTGCTTTATGCAACTTAAATACATGATTCGGAAAATCAATGTCATCAAAACCTGGAGGTTGTTGTACATAAACTTCCTCCTTAATAAAACCATTTAGAAAAGCAGATTTAACATCCATTTGAAATAATTTCAAGTCTAATGTGGATGCATATGCAAGTAGAATCCTAATAGCCTCAAGTCTAGCTACAGGTGCATATGTTTCATCAAAATTTATGCCTTCCTCTTGGGAATAGCCTTGAGCCACCAATTTGGCCTTGTTGCTTATGATCACACCAGCTTCATCCAATTTATTTCTGAACACCCATTTGGTGCCAATCTGGATGATCTGATGGTCTAGGAATAAGTGACCATACATGATTTCTCTTGAACTGATTCAATTCATCTTGCATGGCTAAAATCCAAGATTCATTAGTGAGAGCTTCATTGACTGTCCTAGGCTCTATTTGCAAGACAAAAGCTAAATAATCACATGGAATTACATTACCTCTTGTCCTTACCCCTACAGATGGATTACCAATGATGTTTTCTGGTGGGTGATCTTTCTTATATCTCCATTCTTTTGGAAGATTTTCATGTAAAATGTCCTTTTGTTGCAGGTCTTCCAGAGGTGGATCTTCCTTGTCCTCGATAGATGTATTCTTTAATTTCTTGAGCAATTCTTCTGCATCATCAATATCACTATCTTCTTCCTCTCTCAAGGAAGGGTTAGTTTCATCAAAAATGATGTGTACTGATTGTTCAATTAATAAAATACGCTTATTAAATACTCTATATCCTTTATGTATAGAAGCATACCCCATGAATATACCTTCATCTGATTTTGCATCTAACTTACCAATGTCTCTTTTGCCGCTGTTGTAGATGAAACATGGACATCCGAATGTCCTGAAGTGACTGTTCTTTGGCTTCTTTCCCTTGTACAGTTCATATGCTGTCTTCTTCAAGATAGGCCTGATCATCACTCTGTTGATATTGTAACATGTCGTGTTGACTTCTTCAGCCCAAAAATACCTTAGCAAATCATATTCTGATAGCATTGTCCTTGCCATATCCAACAGGGTTCTATTCTTTCTCTCAGCAACTCCATTTTGCTGTGGTGTCCTTGGTGCTGAGAAATTGTGCTCTATGCCTTGATCATCACAAAAGTTAGCAAATCTCTCATTTTGGAATTCTCCACCATGGTCCGATCGAATGCATATAATGCTATACTTCTTATCTTTCTGAACCTTTTTACTGAAGCTTACAAAACTTTCAAATGTATCATCTTTGTGCTCCAAGAAAGATACCCATGTGAATCTGGAGTAATCATCAACTATAAAAAATCTAAAATTCTTTCCTCCAAGACTGGTGGTCCTCATTGGCCCAAATAAATCCATATGAAGAAGTTCTAAGGGTTTAGAGGTTGTTACCACAGTCTTTGACTTGAAGGATGACCTGGTGTGCTTTCCTTTTGCACAAGGTCCACAAACATTATCCACTCTTGTGCTGATTTTAGGTAGACCTTCCACCAAGTTTCTCTTGATCAGCTTTCTCATGCCATCCAGACTGTAGTGGCTCAATCGTTTGTACCACAGCTCAGTTGACTGCTCTTTGCTTACGGCCAGACAAATATCTTGATCTTTTAGTTCTTCTAGGTAAAGTACGTACATATTCTTTTCTCCGTTGGCTTCAAAGATGACTGCTCCATCCTTCATAATGCTGCACTTTGACTCTTGAAATCTAATTTGATGTCCTTTGTCGCACAGCTGGCTGATACTGATAAGGTTGTGCTTCAGTCCTTTGACGCATAGTACTTCTTCAATAACTATTTTTCCTTTGCTACCTACTGATCCACTGCCAATTACAGTTCCTTTTCCATTGTCTCCATAGGTGACTGTACCTTCTTCAGCTTCTAAATGGGAAAAAAGTTTTATGTTCCCTGACATGTGCCTTGAGCAACCGCTGTCTATATACCATTTGGATGCTCGAAGGTTTCCCTGAAATAAAGACACTAGGTTTTAGGTACCCAAGTTCTTTTGGGTCCTGGTTGGTTAGTGTCATCATTTTTCCTTTTGATTACCCAAATTTTATGTTTAGTAGGACATGATACTTTAATATGACCTAGCTTATTGCAATGACTACAACAAGACATCTTAGTTACTTTTTCAGTTGGTATGTATTTAAGGTTTGCCTTGTATGTTGTGTCTTGTTCAGGTACAAATTTGGGTGTAGGATATATTTTAGGATAAACTTTAGTTTCTTCGTTATCGGGGAGAGTATAACCTAATCCATGTTTCTTTTTACCTGATCATCTAGCACCTTTTAATATTAATCTAATTTTACCGTTTGTAAATTTTTCTAGAGTGCTGGATATCTTTCCATTTTCTTCTGTTAGTATTTTAATTTCCTTTTTCAATTCGTCTAAGGTTTCTTGTTTTTCCAGTTTTAGTATCTGTTTATTTTTAACCTTCAGATCTTCACATAACAAATCATTTCTTCTTTTAAGTTCAGAGATTTGTTTTTCCATTTCTTCATTTTCTATTTTTAAGTCTGAATTAGTATTTTCTAGGCATGCAATGTTTTTCTTACTTGCTTTTAGTAATTTAGATACTTCTCTATATTTACAATATAGTTCATTGAAGTTTTCTTCTAAGTTATCTGAATCAGAATCATTACAAGAAGAAAAGGATGAGTCTGAAGTTACCTTGTCTTCTGTGTTGGCCATGAAAGCCAAGTTGGCTTCTTCTTTTTCTTCACTTGAGCTCGACTCACTGTCAGAGTCGCTGCTGTTATCCCATGCTGTTGCCATGACTTTCTTTTTGTATCTTCTAGGTTTTCTTAAACTGTCCTTCTTTCTGAACTCAGATTTCTTGAGCTTTGGACACTCTGCCTTGATATGTCCGGGCTTCTTACATTCATAGCAAATTGGCTCACCTTTCTTGATGTCCTTTGCTTCAGTTTTCTTGAAATATTTTCCCTTTTTGAAGTAACATCTTCTAGATTCATACTTTTTCTTCTTGGTTAAGATGTGTTGTAGTCTTCTTGATAACAATGCTTCTTCATCTTCACTGTTTTCACTACTGTCTTCGTTCTCAGATTCTTCCTCATAGCTATCTTCTGCTGCTTTGAGGGCATTCGTGTGCTTCTTTCTACTTGATGATTCTCCCAATCTTTCCATGTTTATCTTATGGGCCATGAGGGACCCAATGAGTTTTTCCAATGACATCCTTTTCAAGTCATTGGCTTCTTCTATAGCTGTTACCTTGGGAGTCCAAGAAGGTGGTAGAGATCTAAGGATTTTCCTTACCATGTCTCCCATCTCATAGCTTTTTCATAATCTTGCTAACTCGTTGGTGATGTCTGTAAATCTTTTGAACATCTGTGTAATGGTTTCTCCCGACTGCATCTGAAATCTCTCGTATTGTGTAACCAGAATGTCTATTCTGGTTTCCTTTACTTTGTCAGTACCTTCGTATTTGATTCTTAGCTTCTCCCACATCTCCATCGCTGATTTGCAGGCTGAAACTCTATTAAATTCTTTCTTGCTAAGTGCACAACATAATATGCTCTTAGCTTTGCAGTTGAGAGAAATCTTCTTTCTATCATCTTCTGTCCAGTTGTCTCCGTTGTTTAGGACGACTAGATCGCCTTCTTCTACTATGGACCATATTTGAAAATCGAATCGTTGTAGAAAGTATTCCATTCTTGTTTTCCAGTAAGTATAATCTTCACCATCGAACAGAGGTGGCCTGTTTACTAACTGACCTTCGAAGTGACTTTGGGCTGCCATTTGATCTTTTCTCTTCAGATCGTTGGATCTTCTTCTTTGTTGAAGAGACTAGCTCTGATACCACTTGTTGCCCAGCTAGAGAGCCCGGAGGGGGGGGGGTGAATGGGATTCTTAAAATTATTGAGAACCTAAAATCTGTTCACAAAACAATCACACAAAACACACTTTGATAGTTGTTAGTGTTAGTAAAGGTAAACAACAAACACACAAAGACAATCACACTACACAAGGATTTATCCTGGTTCGGATCCCCTCTTCTTAGGAGTCCTACGTCCAGTCCCTGAGCAATACCTCAGGATTTCACTACCCAAGGGTACAGTCCCCCTTAAGGACACTTACACATCCAGCCGCAGCTGGTCTTCTCTTCACAACCCAAAGAGGAATTACAACACCCTGGATCCCACCAGGTCTTCCTTCTACACGAAGGGAAACAAGCACCCTGGAAACCACCAGGTCTTCCTTCAACACGAAGGGAAAGAACACAGGAATGTGGAAATGAAAACAAGCCCCTAGATCAAGCTTATACAATGCTAGATCTGAAGCTAAGACTGAGAAAGAAAGGATCTATAGAATTGATCTCTCTCAGTACTAGAGATTCTCTCAAGGATCTACACTAATCTCAGAAAGTAAGAGCTAGAACAGATGTGAGTGAAAAATTTGGCTCTTCAGTTTTCTCACAGAAGACTTGAAAAAATTGTTGTAAGCGTTGTCTATCAATTCAAAAGTGTTCTTCTGGAGCTTCAGTCTTCTTTATATATCTTCTATTTGAAATTTGAACGTTGAAGTGTCCGTTGTCTCTAAGCTTTTGTTTACGTTAGACTGCATGTCACTGTAGAGCTTCTTGTTCAGTAGTCTTTACTTTCCATGCACGCAACAAGAGAGAGGATCTTCTTTGATGTCCGTTATCTTCCATATTGTCCAACGTTGTATTGAGATGCGTTGTCAGAGACCTGCACGCATTAAATGCTAAAACAATAGACAGCTAGGTTGTCTCTTGTTGTCAGTCAACGTTAGATTGATTTTATATCAAAAAGGAAGTTCCATTCCGTTCTTCTAAAAAGATGTTTATAGTGTAAGCATGGAAATATATGATATCATTTGCATGCACTGCAGTGATACATTCAGTCATAATAAATGCATGGTTGTCAGAAAGATATACGTGAAGACTTTGACTTTTCAACGTACTCAGAAATGAGTTCAAATATCAAATCGTTATATTCCATGAAATCGTTACATGCATGACTTATGAAATCGTTCTGCAAATGAGTTGATATCCATGTAAATCGTTATACATTCATAAGCAAATCGATGTACACACAAATCGTTATGCATTAATAACCAAATCGTTGTAGAGACAAATCATTATGATACTATCAACAAATTGTTATGAGCAATTTGTCAGAGACAAAACGATGTGAGCAAATCATTGTTTGTTGTATTGAATCGTTACTGTGACTAATTCGTTATGTAGCTAAACGAATCGTTACAGTGACAGAGTCGTTGTGAAACTGAAATCGTTGTGAGTGCAAATCATTGTGCTCACTTAAGAAATCGTTGTGAGAGCAAATCGTTGTTCTCACTTAAGAAATCATTGTGAGAGAAAATCGTTGTTCTCACTTAAGAAATCATTATGAGAGCAAATCGTTGTTCTCACTTAAGAAATCGTTGTGAGAGCAAATCGTTGTTCTCACTTAAGAAATCGATATGATAACCAAATCGTTATAAACCAAGTCGTTATGTTTTCTTAGCAAATCGTTGTGAGATCGATGCGATCACTTAGCGAATCGTTATGGAGGCAAATCGTTATGCTTTCTTAGAGAATCATTGTGAGATCGATGCGATCACTTAGCGAATCGTTATGGAAGCAAATCGTTATGCTTTATTAGCGCATCGATCACTTAGCGAATCGTTATGGAAGCAAATCGTTATGCTTTCTTAGCAAATCGTTGTGAGATAGACTGCAATAGAATAGTAATGATTTATGAAATCGTTATAGAACCAAAATCGATGTGAATGAGGAAATCGTTATGATTCTAAGGAAATCGTTATAACAACTAGAGAGTCGATGTGTACTTAGAAAATTATATGCTTTGGACTGTAAATGCTGGTATGAAGAATACTTACCAGTTTAGCTTGTATTTCTTGGTTAGATTTCCTGTGCTCAAATCTCATAGAAAATATGTTAGAAATACACATTGTCTTAGTTTTGTTAATCACCAAAATAGATATTTAATTTATTTAAATTATATGGGGAAACTCTGATCATCAATATATTGCCCCCCAACACCCTTTTATCCAACACTAAGTTCCGATTGGTGTCGATGGCAACTGAAGATCTCCATCCTATCCCAAGGAATCATCATTGCAGAGGTAGGACGTGTAAGAGATGTGGACGAGATTCTAACGGCAGGACCATGGATCTACAAGGGATTACAAGTGGGCCTTCAACGATGGTGTCCGAGGCATAAGCCTGGTAGAAGCTGCATCAGATATGCTCTGGTTTGGATTAGATTGCACAATCTACCTCTGGAGTACTGGGAGAGGTCTTTCCTTTTCACCATTGCTTCAGCAGTAGGAAGACCTATCAAGTTTGGAGTCACTCAAAATGGTATTAGGTAGACCTTTGCAAGAATTTATGTGGAGATAGACCTAGAACTTAAAGCACCTCTTTTGGAAGGGATCTGAATTGATGATGGATTGGGGAGTTTTTAGTAGAGTGTGGCATTTGAACATGTGTCGTGGATTAGACCAAGGTGTTTTAGATGTAGGGCTGCAATGCAGAAAAAAATCACAACGGCGAACTCCGGCGAAGGGACACCAACGAGTTTAGAATGGAAGAGGTAGGTACAAGAATGACAGAAGCACATAAAGAAGGGTGGCAGGTTCAATGCAGAAAGGGTGCTACTACTCGAGGCTAAGGTCCATTTTTCAGCTTAAAATTTCACGTAAGAAAAGATTTTCGGGGAAAGTTTTATATAATAATTTATTTTGTATCACTGAAAAATTAATTCATGAAATTTTTTTACTTAAAATTATGAATTTTGACATTTTTTATGAGACTCTGTAACCGATTTTTTTGGATTTCTCTTTCATGTAAAATGTTTATGAGTGTAATTATAATCTTTACTCTTATTCATAGTATCTGATGCTTGCAACTTGACCACTAGTATCGAGCATCGATCGGCGTCCAGCACTCGATGGCCGGTGGCTGGCGTCCGACGCTTGGCATCCAATGGCCATCGTCCAGTAGACGGCGGCTAGCGGACGACGCCCAAAGTCTGAGACCTAGCGGTCGGCAACTCGACACTCGATGTTTGAGGTACGACATTTGGCGTCTAGCATCCGCGATTCTTAGGTTGGCGTCTGACGCTCGACGTCCGTCCTCTGACGTCTGGTGCCCGACTACTGAAGTCTGATGTCCGACGCCAGGCAACTGACATCCGACATCTGGCGCTCGACTACCAACAATCCGACGGCCGACGGACTTGCAATTAGGTGCAGACGCCTGACGTCTAACGTCCAACATCTGACCCACGACGGCAAGCGACTAGTGCTTGATGCCAAACACCCTACACTTGATACTGGACGCTGAACAGTTAGCGATCGGGTGGTCCATACACAAAACGTACTGTATATTTTTTAGATGTTTTTATTTATTTTTTAAAAATTATTTCTAATAATTATTTTACTACAAAACAAATACTAGAAAATCTTTTCATGAAAAATATTTACGTGAGTATCAAATAAATAATTATATTTTTATTTTTTAATAAAACTTTTTTATTAAAAAATTATAAAATATATTTTACAAGCAATCAAATGAACCTCTCACTAAACTAACTGGGAAAGGAAGTTAACTCCTCTCCTAGTGATGTGTCGAGACCACTGGGGTTCAAAGGGGTACACCTACAAAATAGACATAGGAGTAAAAAGTATGAAAAATAAAGAGGATGCTGAGTTATGGTTATGTGAATAACCATAATCATTATTTTGATTTGTTTTGATGATGACATAATCATGGTCCATCTTGTTGATATCATAGTATCATTATTTTGTTGATGAACTTAAGTGCTTTCATACTACATATCCTTTTATTAATGTTTGCAAATCATAGACAGACTGACCACATTGGAAACTTACTTAAATGAACATCAGATGTTCATATTTGGTCTTGAACAGCCAAAACTGTGACTTCGGATGTCATATTTTGGTCATAGTCAGTCGAAGCCAAGATTTGATTGGGACTTCGATCGATCACGTTTTAGATGTAGTCAGCTGAAGCATAGACAATCAGATGTCCAGTTTTGTTCTTGTCAGTCGAAGTAGAACTTTGTCATATATGAAGTTAGACTTCGAATATGACGAAGTCACTTCGACTGATCACGAAAAATTTAACACTAAGACTTTAGATGTTCACATTTACTCTTGGCCAGTCGAAGCAATGGCACTTCGTATATTTTTGTTTTGGTCATTGTCATCCGAAGCACCTTGACTTCAGATGTCACGATTTAGTCTTAGTCAGTCGAAGTGCTAGAACTTCTGATATTTATGTGTTATTCTCTACCAGTCGAAGCTATATGACTTCAGATGTCCTGTTTTAGTCTTTGTCGGTCGAAGTGCTCACTTCAATCGTTCATGTGTATTTGTTGACATTCAAAGTTATATATTAATTTTAATTGATAAATTCATCATTTTTTGTTCAATGGGAATGTGATACGTGTCTTTATTAAATGTTTGGATATTTTTGTACCATAGTGGTGTGACACGTGTCATACAGTTAGATGAGTTTGAATTACATTTCATAAATGGTTCATTAACTTTCATGATTTCTGTGTGTAGGTCAGATGGAGCACATTGTTGCCCAGTTGACGAGCCCAGAGGGGGGGTGAATGGGTCTTTTAAAAATAATCTTCAAGATACCTGTAACTAAAAATATTCACACAAAATGTTCTTCGAAGGAGGTTAGTGACTGTTAGTTTAAATATCAAACACACAAAGAAGACAATCACACAACACAAGAATTATCCTAGTTCGGACCTCCTCTTCTTAGGAGTCCTACGTCCAGTCCCTGAGCAACAACTCAAGATTTCACTAACTAGGGTACAGTCCCCCTAAGGATGCAACAACACCCAGCTCAGCTGGTCTTCCTTCATACCCGAAGGGAACAACAACACCCTAGATACCTCACCAGGTCTTCCTTCACAACCGAAGGGAATTACACCCTGGATACCACCAAGTCTTCCTTCACACCCGAAGGGAACAACAACTCAAAGAGAATTGAATGAAATTCAAGCCCCTAGATCAAGCTTTTAACAAGCCAAGATCTGAAGCAACTAGCACTGAGAGGAAGAATCTAAACAAGGCACACTCTCAGAACTACACGAGCTCTCTTAGAAAATCTATTACAGCATAGAGAGCAAAGAGCTGAAAGTGATAAGGAATGAGATTCTTGGCTCTGGACTTCTTCAGAAGAAATTGAATGCTTGAACAACCGTTGTTGTTTTATCTGTCTGGTCTATGTATATATCATTCTTCTATCATTTTGACTTGTATTTATATCTTCAATTTGAAATACTGCCGTTGAAGTAACCGTTGTCTCTTGGATTGATAGACGTTAGACTGTTTGACATTTGGAAGCTTCAACTATCTTTTATCCATTTGAGTACGCAAAGAGATAATGTCTTCTGCCGTCTATAGGTCCAACGTTGTATGACATAACGTCTTCAGGACCCTGCGAAAATTAAATGCTAGAACAGTAGACAGCTAGGCTGTCTTTAGTTGTCAGTAAACGTTGATAAGAATGTTCACCAGAATAGCAATGCTAAAATAGTTTCTTCTAAAAGATATTGACAGAAGATGCACTATAATGGATGATATCGTCTTCATGCATGCAGAGGTACGTTCAGATCTCATATATGCAAGAGTGCAGAGAGATATCTACGTGGACTTTGACCAGTCAACGCTTTTAAGGTGAATAAGATATTAAGTCAATATAAGATATGAAATCGATGGCTATATGACTTATGAAATTGTTATGAATAAGTCAGGTTGACCAAGTTGTTATGAGACATAACAAATCGTTGTGGTTTATGAAGAAATCGTTGTGAACACTTATCAAGTCGTTATGAGCTCTAAAGAAATCGTTGTGAGCGATCAAGTCATTGCGAGTTCTAAAGAAATCGTTACGGTATCTTATGAAATCGTTACAACAAGCAAGTCGTTGCGAGTTCTAAAGAAATCGTTATGATAACTTATAGAATCGTTGCGGCGAGCAAGTCGTTACGAGTTCTAAAGAAATCGTTATGGTAACTTATGAAATCGTTACGACAGGCAAGTCGTTGTGAGTTCTAAAGAAATCATTACGATAACTTATAGAGTCGTTATGACAGGCAAGTCGTTGCGCTTTCTAAGGAGATCGTTGCGATAACTTATAGAGTCGTTATGACAGGCAAGTCGTTGCGCTATCTAAAGAAATTGTTGGGATAACTTATAGAGTCGTTATGACAGGCAAGTCGTTGCGCTTTCTAAAGAAATCGTTGCGATAACTTATAGAGTCGTTATGACATCGACTTGATTGAAACAACATGACTTTTCGGTCTTATAAGGAAATCGTTATGAATTTCAACAGAAATTGATATGGACTTAGAGAAATATCATGTTGAAAAGATTAAAGCTTCAGAGAAGTAATGCATAACTTTATTGGCTTGATTGACCTTGGTATTTTTCCTGTACTTAAGACTTATGAAATATTCATTAGATATAATTGATAAACTCTTGTTTGGTTTTGTTAATCATCAATATATATATATATGTAATTAATTAAAATTACATGGGGACAGACTGATCATCAATCTCCCCCTTTTTGGTGATGACAAAACTGAATAATACGCATGGATGAAAAAATATCTGAAATCAGTCTGAATATATGACATGCTAATTTTCTTCCTTTAAAAAAAATTATTGGAATGTATTTCAGACATGCAAATTTTCTCCCCCTTTTTATCATTGAGTAAAAAGACAATCTGAGACAAAGAAAGAAGAGAAAAGATAGAAGCAGATAACCATGGGAATTTTCATTAACTTTGAGGTGGTACAGGTAAATAGAAAGTAGAAGACAAAAGAGAGGCAAAATGGGAGATGGTTTCCCATGCCTGTGCTTCCTGCTCTTCAAAATGACTTTTAAAAACTCCAAAAGACAAAGAGTAGGATGGTCCCATGGAGGAAGCCATCCTTTTGAGATGAAGATCTAGGTGCTTATAGAGTAGATCAGCATATGCATTCTTGTCCATGCTCATCTTGAGGAAACGACGAGTCCCAAAGCTGACACAGGTGAGGAATTGGTCCATGGTCACAGGATAGTGATTGTGACTATCTTTGAGAGCTTTATGCAGGGCTACATATACTTTGTATCTTTCCTCCCAGACTTTGAAAGGGTCATTAACAAGATGTATAGAGTTCATATCCAAGAAGGTAGCTGGAGAAATGGCTGGTTTGCCTTCCCTGGCCTGAGCTTCATTGAGTGCAAACAGCTGCTGAGCTGACAAGGGGTAGAACTTGGACCATTGTGAGGATGTCAGCCTTTCACATTCAGACAGAATGGGGGCTAGAACTTCAGCACTTACATGCCCCTGGTGATATTCCCTAAATAGGAATCTAGGAAAAGCAACTAGGCAGCCTTTCTGTACTTTAATTCTGCCCATTACTCTGGCAAAATGCTCAAAGATGATGGATCCTACAGAGGACTCCATGACAAGGAAATGGATTTGAGGAAGGGCAATTTCTTCAGGCACTTGGAGGGTAGCAAAATCTACCTGAACATCTGAAGTTTGAGAGATATCCGGAGTTAGAGCTGAAATAGCCTTTCTGAATTGGCTGAGCTGAACCTTTGGAAGTCTATGAACATATCTGTAGTTGTTGAATAGCATGAAATGCCTGATCATTTTGATTTCCTTTTGAATGTAGGGTGCCCAAAGTTCCCTATGATATATCCTGAACCACTCTGATAAGGTCAGGGAGTGGTCCCTTGGAGAGAATCTAGCAGATTTGGCAAGAATGAATTTCTTTAGGGGATCCTTGTGACCTTTGCCCCACTGCTCTTCAGTTTTGGAGTGGGCAAGAGAAAATATTTTGGATTTTTC
This sequence comes from Colocasia esculenta, assembly GCA_014218235.1. NCBI lineage: Eukaryota > Viridiplantae > Streptophyta > Magnoliopsida > Alismatales > Araceae > Colocasia > Colocasia esculenta. The sequence continues at coordinate 82,897,437 of CM024760.1, forward strand.
TGATTTTGAAAGAGAAGTGTAGGGTAGAATGGTGTTCAAATGATCTGTAAGATTTTGAAAAGGAAGGTTAATGATGGTGGCAAGAACAACTTTGGAAATGTATTCCCTATACAGTGGGTTATGATTGTTGTCTACTGTGAGAGAAAACCACAAAGGTGGGTATTTGGGTTCAGAGGAAAGGGAGGAAGTAGAAGTAAGTTTCCTCTTCTTGGGGGCAGGACTAGAAGGGTCTGCCCTATGAACATGTTCACCAACCTTCAATACAGACTTGAGGATCCCTTCCTCAAACTCATCCTTTATTTGTTCCATAAAGGGAGAGTTAAGTTGGCTCTTTCAGGTATGATAGTGATGAAAGAGGGTGGAGGAGTAGGATGAAGAAACGAGTGGGAAGTAGTTGGGAGGTCATCAACTGGTTGAAGGGAAGGACCAGAGGAGGAGGAGGAGGAGGCTCCAGCTGAGGATACTGGAGGGGCCTCAAGGATAGGAGAAGGAGATGAAGTGGAATGAGGAGGAAATGGAGTGGGAGAGGAAATTGGTCTAGATTGAGGCTTCTTGAATGTTTGTGGAGCAAGAGGAGCTGTAGGAGCTGAGGGTGGAGTTGGAGGAATATGTGTGTGTGAGGGAGAAGAGGGAGCTGGGGGCTTGGGTGCCAAGGACTCTTCTGCCTCTTTCTGCACAGACTCACTCTCCAATGGCCCTGACCCTTGCTCAGCTGGCCCTGGAGGCCCTTTAACCTGATCAGTTGGCCCTGTTGGCCCTGCCTCTTCTGGTGATGCTGCTGCTTCTGGTGCTGGCCCTGATGGCCCAGACACATTTTCTCCAGGCTCCTGAGCTGCTGGAGGATGAGGAGCTCGAACTCCAACTGCCTGAAAAATATCCGAGAGCATGCCTTTCATGCTACTCATCTCCTTATTAAACCATGTCATAGCATTTCTGATTTGAGCTAACTCTTTGTTGGCTGAAGCTTGGCTCAGAAATATAGAATTTACATCTGACTGGAGAGAACATAATAGCTCACCTTGCACATTCAGCCTTTCAATCACTGGCTTCAAATTTATAACAATTTTCTGTTTGACCTGCCTCTCAAAAGGTGTATCAGCCAAGAGATAAACTTCAGAGGCAACTTCTTTTCCTTTCTTCTTGCCTTCTTTTGATGGAGGAGGTTGATCATCATCTGACCTCGAAGAGCTTGCAGTCTCCCCTTCTCTGTCATCCAAAATTGGAGAATCTCTATGCCTTTCCTCCTGACCATCAACAACTGGAGTTGCTTCTACTGAACCTTCTTTTGATAGCTCCCCCTCAATAGGAGCATCTTCTTCATTTGATACTTGCTCCCCCTGAATGGGAGCATCCGCCATCACAGAGTCACCCTGAGCAGCTGGGTGCTCTAGCTCTACCGGAACATCTTCCATTGGTACACCAATGTGGCATGATGCCACAACCTCTTCAGCAACTCTGCCACTAGTTTCTGGAGCACTAGTGGTGGAAGGAATCGAATCAATAATATCTGAGAGAATAGATGCTACGACAGTTGAGGGTAGTGGGTCCTCAACTGGAATAATATCCTCTGGGAGAATATCCTCAATTCTCCTCTCTGCAAAATTTAGAGCTAATTCTTCTGGAGATTCTGAAGCTGCTACTGATACTCTTTCTTCTTCTACTGCAATTTCAGGCTGAACTTATGCTAAAGAGGGGCCTGATGATTCTGCTGCTCCAACTGCTAGAACTGAAACTGACTCCACTGGCAATTCTGGAATCATAGCCACTGATCCCATTTCCTGATGAACAACTGAGGCGTCGTCAATGATGGCTTCGCCTTCAACAACCGAAGCCTTGGACCAGACACCATTTTCCACAGAGAAGCCACTCTTCTTCAGGTTCCTAGACCTGATTGCTGAACACGCGACATAGTTGACTGTGTATTTTCCGTTGTATCGAGTTCATTACACACGTCAAAATGCTCACCTTCTCTAATACTGTCTCACGAATTTAAAATTGCAAAGATGAACTAATAGAGTGGTGAGAACAGGTCATATCCACGGAGAGACAGAATAAAGTTTGACTTAAAAACTACTTCGATTTGAAATCTCTATCGACGATGCATTAAACGTGAATCACTGTACCCTCTCAATTGAGGGATCAAACAGGTCAACAAAAATCTGAGCTAGAAACTAACAAACCAATTTACCCCTATAGCTCAGGGGATGAATGGTCAATAAAAGTAACTCATCACAAATATCAGATCAGAATGAGACAGTGAAAGAGAACTCAACCAGAAATTAAAGGGGAAGACAACAGAACCATCTTTCCCAGTCCAACCATTAAACTACAAACAGAGGACTAAACAATTGCACTGGCTCAATTCCACTAAGAACAGAAGATAGAAAGAAGAAAATAGAACACTCTGATCTGATCCTTTCAACACATTGCACATAAGAGAGTAAAGAACTATCGGATTTAAAAAAAAATATGCATAGAACAGACTAAAGAGAGATGTTGATATCGTAAAATTGCTTAGAAGGAAAGAACTGACTGCTATTCACACAGAGCGAAGAAAACTTAGCTAATTTGAATTAAATGCTACTGAATTGAATTCTGGAACATAAATGGCAACCAAAATCAAACACCACAGCAGTCGAATCCCCAAATCTCCACAGCTTTCTGAACTCAGAAGAACAGAAAATACAAGTAGAAATAAAAGCTAAACAATACTAACATCCGAACCCAATTCCCTTCTGCACAACTCTCACAGAGCAAGAAAGGCATGTGACAACTCCACTAGTTCGGATGAGCTAGAACAGAAGAAATTCCCAATCGAACCAGACAAGTCCCTCCACGCTCTGCTGAATGGAAATAAAATACAGGAAAATGATAGAATTAAAATCTGAACTAAGAAACAACCAACCCCCGATCTGCTCTGCACTACGAAGAACAGAAAATGAGACAATTCAAGAAATCAAACTGGAGAACTGGAGAACCCCCTGGTGCTCTGCTCTCTGGATGAGCAGAACTCTATGTATATCAAGCTATCACAATTATTGAATTATGCAGATCTGGTGAATCGAAGAACAAAGACATTGCCTCCCTGCTCTGCAACAACAGAAAAGAAGGAGCTAAAAAGAAACTAAATCATCCAACTACAAATCCTTTCTCTCACTGCTCTGAGGAAAGGAGAATTACAGAAGGAAATAGAAATAACAAAGAACTAAAGGAATCACCCTGGAGAACCCCTCCTTCGCAGAACTTCCGGATGTCGAAGAAACAACAAGAAAAATCCCACAGAAGAAATGAAATAATGCAAACGAAATGGAAATTTTCACACAATTAAACTAAACGTAGAAGTGCTATGAACACCACTGAAGAGATGGAAGAGCTCAACACAGAAGAAACAGCAGAAGAACAAAAAGAACCCTCACTTCTCTGTACTACGAAGAACAAGAGAATGGAAATAAAAAAAAAACAAATTCTCCGAATTCCTACCAACCGAACCCTCCTCCAACTCAAGAACACCACTCCCTGCTCTGCTGTTCTAACAGGAAGAAGAAAGAATATGGAAACTGAAAATGCCAAAATAATTCAAACTCTCCTCCTTCGCAAAAAGCCCCCCGGAGAAGACGACTTGGGGTCCTTTTTATAGGCGCTCGGGCTCCATCGCACAGCTCCTTCCCGCTTCCTGGATGCTGCCTTCACACCTCACCAGGATTGCCACGTCAGCTGCTCTGCCTCGCGCTCCAGCCTCATGTGCCAGATCGCACACGAGCTCCACCAGCTTCACACCTCAACTGTCATCGTCGCGCACAGACTCGGAAAACCGCCTGCGCGCACCGGATCCACACCACCGCAGCGGACCGCCCAGCTGCTAGCTTCCAGCGACACACGCCGCCCACCTCAGCCAGTTCGGCCCAGCAGCATCATCCGCATGGCACTTCTACCCAGCCGCCTTTGGAGCTCACAGCAAACCGCCATCGTCCATCGCACGGCCCAGCAGATCTGGGTGCCTCCATCTGCAAAATCCAACCCCGAACCAGTCCGGCCACCTCAACTCAGCCTGGACACCATCTGGCCAGGCCCATCACCACAGCCACGCATGAGACCTCAGCCATGCCCAGCAGATCTCCCGTGCCCAGCAGATCTCCCGTGCCCAGCTCAACAGGACCAGCCACATCACCAGGGCACCCAGCAGCACACGGGCCTGGCCAGCCTCATCCCAGGCCACTGCAGCTTCATCTGGACAACCTTGGCCGCTCACACACCCTCTGCACAGCTCCGGAGCCATCGCCGTGCACAGCTTCTGCAACTGCGCCATGCCCCAACTCACCCAAATCTCAAGAGCACAAGACCCAGCCAGCTCAACCCTGCTTCCAGTAGCTTCGCCCACCTGGTGGAAGAAACGAAAAGGGTTTTAATAAAAACTTAAGTGGAGGTATATTAAAAACACTTTATTTAAATGTTGGTGTTTGTTTAGGTTGGATGAGAGGGGGTATTTATTTAATGGGATGGGTAGATATGTGGTATGATATATGGTTAGTAAATTAAAAAATCTTTATTTATTTACAAACTTACATTTACTATTAAAAGATATTTGCAAAATTTATTTATATACAACATTTATCAAAGTATACCTAAGAGAAATAACTTTTATTTGTAAAACTATTCAGAAGGTATGAGTATCTAACTGCGTTCTACAAAAAATTTAACTAGTATGCTCAAAAAGATGAAATGAAAATTAAACTCAAAATACACATTATTTACAGATAAAAGATGTCTAAAATTACTATGTGTATGAAATTTACACTAAAAATTATGCAGTTATCAATTGCTTGGCCCATTTTCTCTACAACTGCCCCAGAAAGATCAACACCGAAGTGTTTGAAGATCTTGGTAAGTAGGTGGGCATAGGGCAGGGACACATTTAATTTTCTCTTGGTGTCCCAAATCTGATCTCTGGCAAATTTCATTCTTTCCATCATCACTGCGGCCATATTTATCTCCTTATTTTGAATGGCCCAGTACATCATGTCAGAGTCGGCCTTTGTGCAAGATGAAAATGTTGCACTTCTGGGAACTAAGATTTGACATACAATAAAATGAAGGAGGCGGTTGAAAGCAGTTAGTTGATTTATATCAAGCTTGCCATCCCTTAGCTTGAAGCCCGGCCCTACAATTCCCAAACCTTTCACTTGGGCGTCCGCAGTGTGAACCCCACTAAACCCGGAAGTCTTCACATCAAACAACATCTTCAGCAATTCATGGTCTATTCTAATCAGGGTTCCCTTTATTGAAGAAACTAGGGACCCATCTTCCTCTGTTCTCGAACAAACGAAGAATGCTTTTACCAGGTCCGGATAACTAACCTCGGAAAAGGTGGTAACTCCCGTCCACTGCATCTGATTGATCAATTCTACCAAGCTGCTCATTCCATTTTTCCTCAGATTAGCAACATCGACTTCTTTATTGCCACAGAGCTTCGTCTTCACAAAGGTAAACCTCTCCTGCTGCTAAGGAGTGAGAAACTCGGAGCTGTAGCCACCCAAACTGCCGGCGATGACTGGTGCGACCATGGATTCAGGTGGGAAAGACTCTGGAGGGTTGAAACGGAAGGAGAAGAGAAGGAATCCTCAAGAAATTTTACGGGAAGGAGGAGGAAGGTTCAAATTTGCAGAGGGTTAAGGTATGAGTTGTTAGGGCATCGGCTCATGCGACAGGATGAAAAAGGGGGAAAAGGTAGACGATGAGATACGAATCATTCTGTCATTGATTTTATGAATAAATAAATGCACTGAGGAAAGTGAGGCGCCAAAAGGTGGCAGAAGAAGACAAAAGAGTTTGACTATTCAAACCGACTTCAATGAGAGAGCGGTTAGAAAGGATTATTTGAATTTCTTTTGCTTAAAGCCATGGAGGGAAAAACTGCTTAATTCTGAAATTTAATGTGCCAGTTTTAAACAAAAACTTTTTCACAAATTGCACATGCCTAATTCCCTTCTAAGAGATGTGAATCTCTCCTCGGGTAAGGCTTTTGTGAAAATGTCTACTAACTGACCATTTGTATCAATAAAAGATATTTCAATATTACCATTTGCTACATGATCACGAATAAAATGATATCTAACCTCAATATGCTTGGTCCTTGAATGTTGAACTAGATTCTTGGTAAGATTAATGGCACTGGTGTTGTCACACAATAGTGGGATCGATTTGATGTTTAATCCAAAATCTTCAAGTTGTTGCTTTATCCATAAGAGTTGTGTACAGCAATTTCCAGCAGCTACGTATTCAGCTTCAGCTGTAGATAGTGCCACTGAATTTTGTTTCTTTGAAGACCAAGATATCAAACATCCTGCAAGAAATTGACAACAACCACTGGTGCTTTTTCTATCTAATTTGCATCCAGCATAGTCAGCATCAGAATATCCTACTAAGTTAATTTCACAACATTTTGGATACCACAGACCTAAATCATAAGTTCTTGCTAAATATCTAAATATTCTTTTCACAGAAATTAAATGTGATTCTCTAGGATCTGCTTGATACCTAGCACACATGCATACACTAAATAGAATATCAGGTCTACTAGCTGTTAAATAAAGGAGTGAACCTATCATACCTCTGTAGATCTTTTGATCTACTTTCTTACCATCTTTGTCACTGTCCATCCTTATTGATGTGCTCATCGGTGTTGACAGTGGCTTGGTATTTTCGAATCCAAATTTCTTTAAGAGTTCTTTTGTGTACTTTGCTTGACAGATGTGAGTTCCTTCCTTTCCTTGTTTGATTTGTAATCCAAGGAAATAATTAAGTTCTCCCATCATGCTCATTTCAAATTCTCCCTGCATCAACTTTTCAAAGTACTTGCAAAGGGATTCATCAGTAGAACAAAAAATAATATCATCTACATAAATTTGAACTAGTAGAATGTGTTTGACCTTTAAGTTTATGAAAAGAGTACTATCTACTTGACCTCTACTGAAACCATGGTTTAAAAGAAAAGAACTAAGCCTTTCATACCAGGCTCTAGGTGCTTGCTTTAAACCATATAACGGTTTGTGTAATTTGAAAACGTGATCCAGAAAATCAGTATCATCAAAACTTGGAGGTTGTTCTACATAGACTTCCTCCTTAATAAAACCATTCAAAATGCAGACTTAACATCCATTTGAAATAATTTCAAATCTAATGCGGATGCATATGCAAGCAAAATTCTAATAGCTTCAAGTCTAGCTACAGGTGCATAGGTTTCATCGAAATCTATGCCTTCCTCTTGTGAATAGCCTTGAGATACCAATCTGGCCTTGTTTCTTAGGATCACACCGGTTTCATCCAGTTTATTTCTGAACACCCATTTGGTGCCAATGACTGGATGGTCTGATGGTCTAGGAACAAGTGACCATACTTGGTTTCTCTTGAACTGATTTAGTTCATCTTGCATGGCTATTATCCAAGATTCATCAGTAAGAGCTTCATTGACTGTCCTAGGCTCTATTTGAGAAACAAATGCTAGGTAATCACATAGAATTACATTACCTCTTGTTCTTACCCCTACAGATGGATCACCAATAATATTTTCGAGTGGGTGATCTTTCTTGTGTCTCCATTCCTTTAGAAGATTTTCATGTGTAGTTTCTTTTTGTTGAAAGTCTTCCAGAGGTGGATCATCCTTGTCCTCAATTGATGTATTCTTTAGTTTCTTGGACAGCTCATCTGTATCATCATTATCACTATCTTCTTCCTTTCTCAAGGAAGGGTTAGTTTCATCAAAAATAATATGTACAGACTGTTCAATTAATAAAATGCGTTTATTAAATACTCTATAGCCTTTGGGTTTAGAGGTGTACCCCATGAAGATACCTTCATCTGATTTGGCATCCAACTTACCAATGTCTCTTTTTCCATTGTTGTGAATGAAGCAAAGACATCCAAATGTCCTGAAATGGCTGATCTTTGGTTTCTTTCTTTTGAACAGTTCATATGCAGTTTCTTCAGGATTGGTCTGATCATGACTCTGTTGATAATGTAGCTTGCTGTGTTGACTACTTCAGCCCAAAAATACCTTGGCAGATCATATTCTGATAACATTGTTCTTTCCATATCCAATAGAGTTCTATTCTTTCTCTCAGCAATTCCATTTTGCTGTGGTGTCCTTGGTGCTAAGAAATTATGCTCAATTCCCTGATCATCACAGAACTTAGCAAATTTTTCGTTCTGAAATTCACCGCCATGATCTGATCGGATAGAAACAATGCTGAACTTTTGATCCTTCTGAACTTTCTTGCTGAAACTGACAAAGTTATCAAATGTGTCATCTTTATGCTCTAGAAATGACACCCATGTGAATCTTGAGTAATCATCGACTATGACAAATCCAAAGTTCTTTTCTGCAAGACTGGTAGTCCTCATTGACCCAAATAGATCCATATGAAGGAGCTATAATGGTTTTGAGGTGGTCACCATCGTCTTTGACTTTAAGGAGCTCTTGGTATGCTTTCCCTTAGCACAAGGTCTACAGACACCATCCATTTTTGTACTGACCTTAGGTAGACCTTCCACAAGATTCTTCTTCAGCAATTTCCTCATGCCATCTATGCTGCAATGACCTAGTCGTCTGTGCCATAATTCAGTAAATTTATCCTTATTTGCTGCCAGACAGACGTTTTGTTCCTTGAGTTCCTTAAGATAGAGCACATACAAATTCTTTTCTCTATTAGCTTCAAAGATGACTGCTCCATCCTTCAGTATGCTGCACTTTGACTCTTGAAACTTGATTTGATGGCCTCTGTCACACAGCTAGCTGATGCTAATGAGATTGTGCTTCAATCCCTTGACTAATAATACATCTTCTATGACTGTTTTTTCTTTGTTATTCACAGAGCCACTGCCTATCACTGTTCCTTTCCCATTATCTCCATAAGTGACTGTTCCTTCTTCAGCTTGGAGATGAGAGAATAACTTCTGGTTTCCTGACATGTGCCTTGAGCACCCACTATCCAAATACTATTTGGATGCTCGAGGGATAACCTGAAATAAAAACATCAAGTTTTAGGTACCCAAATTCTTTTGGGTCCTGATGGGTTAGTGTCATTTATTTTACTTTTTATTATCCATTTCTTATGTCTTGTTGGGCATGTTGTTATGATATGTCCTAACTTGTTGCAGTGACTACAACAAGATAATTTGGTTACTTTTTCTATATATTTGAAATCAGCTTTGTATGCTATATCTTGTTCAGGTATAAATTTTGGTGTTGGATATGTTTTAGGATAAACTATGGTTTCTTCATTATCTGGGGGTGTATATCCTAATCCATTTTTCTTCTTACCTGATCTTCTAGCACCTTTTAATATGAGGGAGTTTTTACCATTGGTGAATTTTTCTAATGTGCTAGATAACTGTATATTTTCTTCTGTTAGTGTTTTGATTTCAGTTTTCAGTTCATCTGAACTTACTTGTTTCTCTATTTTAGTTATTTGTTCATTCTTAGCTTTTAGGTCTTCACATAATAGTTCATTTCTTCTTTTAAGTTCAGTTATTTGACTTTCTAATTATTCATTTTCTGATTTTAGATCTGAGTTTGTATTTTCTATACAGACTATATTTTTCTTGCTTACTTTTAATAGTTTGGTTACTTCTTTATATTTTTCATATAGTTCGTTGAAAGCTTCTTCTAAACTATCGGAATCTGAACCATTGCATGAATCAAAAGAAGAGTCAGAGGTTACCTTTTCTTCAGTATAAGCCATGAAGGCCAAGTTGGCTTCTTCTTCATCACTGCAGGAGCTTGACTTACTGTCTGAGTCGCTACTGTTTTCCCATGCTGCTGCCATCGCCTTCTTTTTGTATCTTCTGAACTTCTTAGAGCTCTCTTTCTTTTTGAACTCCGGCTTCTTGAATTTTGGACACTCAGCTTTAATGTGTCCTGGCTTCTTACATCCATAGCAGATGGGTTCTCCTTTCTTCATCTCTTTTCCATCTGGCTTCTTGAAGTCCTTATTCCTTTTGAAGTGCCTTCTACCAGATTGGAATTTCTTCTTCTTAGCCAAAATTCACTGCAATTTTCTAGATAGCATTGCTTCCTCATTCTCGCTATCTGCATCACTTTCACTCTCAGCTGAACTTGCTTCTGGTGAATCTTCTTCAGCTTTTAAGGCGTTGGGGTGCTTCTTTCTGCTAGAGGACTCTCCTAGCCTTTCCATGTTGATCTCATGGGCCATGAGGGACCCAATGAGCCTTTCTACTGACATTCTCTTCAGGTCATTAGCTTCTTCTATTGCTGTGACCTTTGGGGTCCATGAGGATGGTAAGGATCTAAGTATTTTCCTCACCATGTCTCCAATCTCATAGGTTTTCCCCAGACTAGCTAGTCCATTTCTGATATCAGTGAACCGACTCAACATTTGAGTTATGGATTCACCTGATTGCATCTGAAATCTCTCATACTGAGTGACAAGAATGTTGATTCTTGTCTCCTTTACCTTGTCTGTGCCTTCATATGTGATCCTGAGCTTTTCCCACATTTCCATTGAGGATTTGCAGGTAGAAACTCTGTTGAACTCCTTCTTACTTAGAGCACAGCATAAGATGCTCTTTGCTTTGCAATTCAAGGAGATCTTCTTTCTGTCATCATCTGTCCATTGAGCTTTCTCATTTGTGACTACCAGATCACCTTCTTCTACTATGGACCAAATTTGATAGTCGTGGCCTTGTAGAAAGTATTCCATTCTGGTCTTCTAGTAAGGATAATCTTCACCATCAAAGAGAGGGGGTCGGTTGACAGACTGACCTTCAATGTTACCTTGGGCTGCCATAGATCTTTACTCTTCAGATCGTTGGATCCTTTCTTTGTCGAAGAGACTCGCTCAGATACCACTTGTTGCCCAGTTGACGAGCCCAAAGGGGGGGTGAATGGGTCTTTTAAAAATAATCTACAAGTTACCTGTAACTAAAAATATTCACACAAAACGTTCTTCGAAGGAGGTTAGTGACTGTTAGTTTAAATATCAAACACACAAAGAAGACAATCACACAACACAAGAATTATCCTAGTTTGGACCTCCTCTTCTTAGGAGTCCTACGTCCAGTCCCTGAGCAACAACTCATGATTTCACTAACTAGGGTACAGTCCCCCTAAGGACGCAACAACACCCAGCTCAGCTGGTCTTCCTTCACACCCGAAGGGAACAACAACACCCTGGATACCTCACCAGGTCTTCCTTCACAACCGAAGGGAACTACACCTTGGATACCACCAGGTCTTCCTTCACACCCGAAGAGAACAACAACTCAAAGAGAATTGAATGAAATTCAAGCCCCTAGATCAAGCTTTTAACAAGCCGAGATCTGAAGCAACTAGCACTGAGAGGAAGAATCTAAACAAGGCACACTCTCAGAACTACACGGGTTCTCTTAGAAAATCTATTACAGCACAGAGAGCAAAGATCTGAAGGTGATGAGGAATGAGATTCTTGGCTCTGGACTTCTTCAGAAGAAATTGAATGCTTGAACAACCGTTGTTGTTGTATCTGTTTGGTCTATGTATATATCATTCTTCTATCCTTCTGACTTGTATTTATATCTTCAATTTGAAATACTGCCGTTGAAGTAACCGTTGTCTCTTGGATTGATAGACGTTAGACTGTTTGACATTTGGAAGCTTCAACTATCTTTTATCCATTTGAGCACGCAAAGAGATAATGTCTTCTGCTGTCTATAGGTCCAACATTGTATGACATAACGTCTTCAGGACCCTGCGAAAATTAAATGCTAGAACAGTAGACAGCTAGGCTGTCTTTAGTTGTCAGTAAACATTGATAAGAATGTTCACCAGAATAGCAATGCTAAAATAGTTTCTTCTAAAATATATTGACAGAAGATGCACTATAATGGATGATATCGTCTTCATGCATGCAGAGGTACGTTCAGATCTCATAAATGCAAGAGTGCAGAGAGATATCTACGTGGACTTTGACCAGTCAACGCTTTTAAGGTGAATAAGATATTAAGTCAATATAAGATATGAAATCGATGGCTATATGACGTATGAAATCATTATGAATAAGTCAGGTTGACCAAGTTGTTATGAGACATAACAAATCGTTGTGGTTTATGAAGAAATCGTTGTGAACACTTATCAAGTCGTTATGAGCTCTAAAGAAATCGTTGTGAGCGATCAAGTCATTGCGAGTTCTAAAGAAATCGTTACGGTAACTTATGAAATCATTACAACAAGCAAGTCGTTGCGAGTTCTAAAGAAATCGTTATGATAACTTATAGAATCGTTGCGGCGAGCAAGTCGTTACGAGTTCTAAAGAAATCGTTACGGTAACTTATGAAATCGTTATGACAGGCAAGTCGTTGTGAGTTCTAAAGAAATCATTACTATAACTTATAGAGTCGTTATGACAGGCAAGTCGTTGCGCTTTCTAAAGAGATCGTTGCGATAACTTATAGAGTCGTTATGACAGGCAAGTCATTGCGCTTTCTAAAGAAATTGTTGCGATAATTTATATAGTTGTTATGACAGGCAAGTCGTTGTGCTTTCTAAAGAAATCGTTGCGATAACTTATAGAGTTGTTATGACATCGACTTGATTGAAACAACATGACTTTTCGGTCTTATATGGAAATCGTTATGAATTTCAACAGAAATCGATATGAACTTAGAGAAATATCATGTTGAAAAGATTAAAGCTTCAGAGAAGTAATGCATACCTTTATTGGCTTGATTGACCTTGGTATTTTTCTTGTATTTAAGACTTATGAAATATTCATTAGATATAATTGATAAACTCTTGTTTGGTTTTGTTAATCATCAAAATATATATATATATTTAATTAATTAAAATTACATGGGGACAGACTGATCATCACACATGACAACTTAAAGGGTGTATGGACAACCCTAAAGTGTGTGCTCATGCATTCCCAAGTACAAGGTCACATGATTAGGGCTATAAATATGCCCTTGTCCTTTGTGAAAGGTTGTGGCTAAAAAAGAGGGAGAGCAGCAGAGCAAGTAGGAGCAGCATATGCAAAGCAGAGCAGAAAAAGAAGAAGAGAAAAGAAGAAGCCTGAAGGCAGATAAAGTAGAGGCAACAATAAGGAAGAATGGAAATGGATCTGAGATCGTGAAGATCAGATCCAGAACTGAAGAGAAGATTTCTTCCTTCTTTCTATTTTATATTTCTAGAACAATTCAGTGTATGTGATCTGTGCAAGTGTTCTACACAGATCACCTGGTTGTTTCTATTTTTCTTTTCACAATTGTATTAGGATAGATCGTGCTAGAGGATCTACTTCCTTGTTGAGCTTGTTCTAGCTGTACTTGGTGTTGGCCCACTTAAGGTTGGCAGCAAAGAGAGCCTGGGGGGGGGGGGGGGGGGTGAATAGGAAATCTAAAACCACAGATAAAAATCACCACTTATAAACTTTGGTTAGTGAATGTAGTTGTGTGCAATAGAGAGTGGCAGTGCGGAAGCTAATAAAGAGACAATCACACAAGAACACAGAAATTTTATCCTGGTTTGGTACTTTGCCAATGGAAGACCTATGTCCAGTCCCCAAGTAAATCTTGAGATTTCACTAACCAGGGGACAATCCCCCCAAGGATATACAAACCCATAGCTCCCCACTGGTCCTCTTCCTTTCCAAATAGGAAGGAAACTCACTTCTGTTACAGGTCAAGAAGCTACCCTCCTGGAACAAACCCCAGTGCGGTTTTGCTAGACTTAAACCCCTAGCTAGGTTCTGCTAACACCAACCCCAACTAGCTAGGTTCTTCCCTTAACCCAAGGGGAACACGGTGTACAGTCCCATAGCTGGACAGAATCCATCAGCACCTCGCTGGCCTTCTCTTCACACAGGAAGAGGAACACTGTATACAGTTCTATAGCTAGACACAAGTCTTTCGTAGAAAAGAAAGAATAGAGTGAGAGCTATACAAATGAACACTAAGGAACTCAAACTCTCAGCTCAAAGACTCTACTTCAGATTTACACTGATGCACAAAGAGAGTGAAGAGAGAAAACAAGATTGAATGCTTGAAGACTTCAGATGGCTACTTGCGCACACTTCTTCTTAGGCTCTTGCTCTAAGAGTAGTATCTGGTGATCTTACTATGTACTTGTGTACACTCACACATACATGTATGTGTCCGTTTCTCTATTTTGTATTTCAAACTTCAGCTCCTTATATAACCTTTAGAGTTCTTTTCTCCCATTTGAATGTAGCCGTTTGAATTTAAACATTGAGTATTAAGACTTGAGACTTCTTGAGAGGTCTATCATTAGATCATCAGATCTTTTAGTCCCAATGGCTTCCAGGCTATATAGGTAGCTGCATGGTTCTATTCAGATAGCTTCCCTGGATATCTATAAGCACCATACCATGCAAAGTCTTTTCTCTACCTCGGCGTTAGACTTGTGAGAGTTATAATCATAAGAGAAAGTAAAAGACAAGTCATTTGTAAGAGATATCTATCAGTTCTAGAGAGAAAGTTTATCCTTTGAATAGGATTGGGTTAGGTGAGCATTAAATAGGAATGGACACCTGCTTGGCATGCAGTATAGCTGCAAAGGAGCTTTTCCTTAAAATCTGGAAACTTAACTTTTTGAAGGATGCTTACAGATGTTTCGTAAGATATGTAGCTGTTGTGAAAAACTCATTATGAATCTGAACTTCAGATATGGTTATAACTGAGAATATTAAATAACTAAGAATAGAGAAGTACAATCGTCATTATCGTTAAGATAACAGAGAGAATATCACAGTGTAAATCATATATTAATCTTGTTCATTAAATGATTCCATAAGGATTAGAAAGATAACTTGAATAATAATAATACATTAATCACTGAAAATGTAACAACAATCATTATAGAAAACAAGTACAGTTGATAACAGAAGTTGATACCTTACTTCGACTTTCAGGGAGTCGAAGTATGTCTTAAGTTGTTCAACAGTCGATATCATACTTCGACTATAAAGACTTCAACTGTAAAGAAGTCGGAGTAGGTATCATACTTCGACTTTTTCAAAAGTCGGAGATGAACCACTTTGACTTTTTAGAAGTCAGAGTCAAATAATACATCTGGTAGTCGATGTGGACCTAGAAAAATAGAGCAAGCAAATGAGCATATGCACCATCCAAATAGAGTGTTTATAACATATATTC
Source organism: Colocasia esculenta (assembly GCA_014218235.1). NCBI lineage: Eukaryota > Viridiplantae > Streptophyta > Magnoliopsida > Alismatales > Araceae > Colocasia > Colocasia esculenta. The sequence goes on from CM024760.1 coordinate 82,912,602, forward strand.
TTCTCTGATATTATTTTAGTGCATTTAAAGATTATTTATGCATATGATTATGCACTCATTAATTAAGCAAAAAACAACGTAGTCGGTTGAAGTGAAGCTTCGAATATGATGAAGTTAACTTTGGATATGACGAAGTGTAACTTCGGATGTACAGAAATTAATGTTGTCGGTCGAACTGAAACACACAGTCGGTCGAAGTGAACTTCGTATAGAACTTCGGCTATGACGACGTTAGCTTCGGATATGACGAAGATAGCTTTGACTGATCATGATAAAAATATGCATGACGAAGTTGAAACTTAGTGTAAATTTGAAGTGATAATGCAAGAATATATTATATTCATGGGAGAAACATGATATAAAATATATTAATGATATTTTAGGTTAAACATGGGTTTTGTTAACACCAAAATAAAAGGATAAAATATAGGAGTGGTTCAACAATCTCTCCCTTTTTGGTGATAACGAAACTCATGTAAAATTTATGAAAGTTTGAAACTCAAAACATGAAATAAACCGAAAATTCATAGTTTAAGAATACTCTCCCCCTTTTTTGTCAATAACAAAAAATGAAGGATCTTACCATTTGTATTTTCCCTCTTTTATAAGGACTTCTTAACAATAAGCTGTGAGTTTGATGGAGAGGGGTTCAACAATATTTGTCATAGATTTACATCTCCTCTTTTTTATTTTCTCCCACTTCATGTGAGTCTCCCCCTCAGTGTATGGCTCCCCCTTAGTATGAGGCTTAATGAATCTTCAATCTTCTTCTGATCTTGAGTCCGCTGACATCTATTGTTGTATTTCCACTCGTTGTTTGTCATCTCTTCAAGAGTTTTACTTGCATTGATCTTATAGAGACAAACTTGCAAAACCTTATTAATAGTATTGTAAATTAAATACAAATCTATGACCACTTTCTCTTCATATTTGAGTTGGATGAAGAGCTGGCAGTCACCAATGCCTTGAGCATCCTTTGTTCCTAATGTTCTAAGGTTGTCCTACAAACAACTTATTCAGAAGTAGGTACCCAAATCTTTTTAGATCTTTGATGGTTAGATGCATAAAAATATCCTTTAGAAATCCGTACTAAGTGCCTAGTTGTGCAAGTGTTTACTGTGTGGCCTAGTTTGTTGCAATGTGAACAACAATGAATGTAATTTATTTTGCAGGCCTTATTGTCTTTGTGATGTTTTTTTAGAACATGATTTTTAGAAACCATTTTCTTTTGAGAGCATTTGTTCATTACAAAGGTCTTTTTCTGAGGCATCTTCGTTTCTTTCACAAATTTTGGCAATGAATAATTTTCAAGATATTTAATTTTTTTTCCATTTTCAGGAGGTTCGTATCCAAGGTCTTATTTATTGTTGCCAGATTTTGAGCCTTTTAGGCATAGAGGTAGAGATGTTTTACCTTTGATTAATTATCTAACTAATGCTTTTAAATAACAATTTTCTTTAGTTAGAGTTTTCAATTTTTCTTCTAACTCTAATTTTTCATTATTCTTGCTCTTTAAATCTTCAAATAAAAGATAATTATTATTTTTACTTTCCTTTAACTGTGTTTCCAATTGTTCCATTTCGAATTTAAGATCAGAATTAGTGTTTTCGAAGTAAGTAAGGTTAATTTTCAGATTCTTTAATTCTTTTACAACACTTTTATGTTTTTCATAAAGTTCATTAAAAACATCTTCTAAATCTTCAGACTCTGACCCTGAATCAGTGTATGAATTAAAAGATGGGTCAGAATGTACCTCATCTAGTCCAGCCATGAGGGCTAGACTTACCTGAGTTTTTTCAGAATCCGAGCTTGATGTATCTAAAGTGGAGACTTCTTCATTGTTCCAAGCAGCCACCATGACTTTCTTCTTATGTTTTTTGTGCTTCTTCTTGGAATTTTCTTATTGACTAGTTTTCTTGAGCCTTGGACAATCTGGCCTAAGATGTCCAGACTTCCTACATTTATAACAGACTAGTTCCTTTTTCTTTTTGTCTTTCTTGTGGGTCCTTCTTGATTCATTCTTCTTCTTAAGAATCTTCTGAAGTTTTGATAGGACATCATCAACATCACTATCTTAAGAACTTGCACTTTTTGAACTAGAGGAAGAAGAGGAGGCAGGAGTAGCTATAACTTTGAGAGTATTGGTAAATTTATTCTTAGATGAGCTTTCAGGTAGTCACTCCATGTTGATCTCATGTGCCATCAATGATCCTATAAGCTTTTCTAATGACATAGTTGTAAGGTCATTAGCTTCTTCGATGGCTGTCACTTTGGGTGTCCACTGGTTTGGTAGGGATCTGAGAATTTTTCTTACCATATCCCCAGTGTTGTATATGATTCAAAGCCCTATAAGACCATTAGTTATATCAGTAAATCTACTATACCTTCGTGTGATGGTCTCACCTGTCAGCATTTGATACTTCTCATACTGTGTAATCAGGATATCAATCCTAGTTTCTTTTACTTTGTCTATTTCTTCATATGTGAGCTTCAACTTGACCCACATTTCTTTTGCAGATTTGCTTGCTGAGATCCTATTGAACTCACTTCTTGTCAGGGCACAACATATGAGGTTCTTGGGTTTTCTATTTTGAGAAAACATATTTCTGTCATTATCTGTCTACTCTTCTCTTGGGTTGAGCACTATCATATCTCCTTCTTCAATGATAGTCCATAGCTGATAGACATAACCCTGGAGGAAGAACTCCATCCTTGTCTTCCAATAGTTGTAATCTTGTCCATCAAACAATGGTGGTCTGTTGACAGATTGTCCTTCAGCAAATCCTTGAGCTGCCATTGATCATTGCTCTAAGATTGTTAGATCTTCTTGAAGTTCAGAGACCAGGACCACTCTTGTTGGCCCACTTATGGTTGGCAGCAAAGATAGCCTAGAGGGGGGGGGGTGAGATGAATAGGAAATATGAAATCACAGATAAAAATCACCACTTAAAAATTTTGGTTAGTGAATGCATTTGTATGCAATAGAGAGTAGTAGTGCGGAAGCTAATAAAGAGACAATCACATAAGAACACAGAAATTTTATCCTGGTTCGGTACTTCCCCAATGGAAGACCTACGTCTAGTCCCCAACTAACTCTTGGGATTTCACTAGCCATGGTACAATCCCTCCAAGGATATACAAACCCCTAGCTCTCCGTTGGTCCTCTTCCTTTCTGAGTAGGAAGGAAACTCACTTCTGTTACAGGTCAAGAAGCCACCCTCCTGGAAAAAACCTCAGTGCGGTTCTACTAGACTTAAACCCCTAGCTAGGTTCTGTTGACACCAACCCCAGTTAGGTTCTTCCCTTAACCCAAGGGGAATACTATGTACAGTCCCACAGTCAGACAGAATCTACCAGCACCCCGTTGGCCTTCTCTTCACACAGAAAGAGAAATATTGTATATAGTCCTAGAGCTGGACATAAGTCTTTCTTAGAAAAGAAAGAACAAACTGACAGCTATACAAGATGAACACTAAGGAACTCAAACTCTTAACTCACAGTGTGACGACCCTCATTATACCGGTACGGTTATACCAACCCACGTCGGTATAGAGAGCGTCATCACAGTGGGACATTTACCCAACAATAACATTCAACTGAGATACACGTGAATATAAGAACAGAGTAGCGAAAACAAAAGAACCAATGTCTTCATTTTATTCATCATCCACATTTAAACATACATGATTTGATAACATTTAAAGAACTAAAAGTCCACATAATTTAAATTGCTGAAAATCAAATACATAGATGTCCAAACTTATACATTCTCCCATGATAATGCTAGTACAATGTTCAATTTACATACTATGAAAATCTCAAAAGTCACAAGTACTCCAACACTCTAGTCTCCACGCTCGGAGTCGGTCTCTAGCGTCTCCTCCACAAGTGTCTCGTCACCAACTACACCTGTACGCCGAAGCAAGTAGTGAGTCTTAAAGACTCCGCAAGTACTTCTACACATACCATACATGCACATATCATAGTAGGTTCTACATACACATTCACAAGACACAACATGTAGCATGCTTGACATTTAATTTTGCAACCTATCATGGTGAATCTACAATTTAAACACATGGACTATGCTTTCAAATTTTCTAAATCAAAATCATCTATCACATGCTTTCTATTCGTTCCTCACATGAACATCTACCTTCAATCAACTAAGACATGGAAGCCATTAACATGAATTCCCGAGGATGCATGAAAGGAAACATACTTGACATGGAATCTACACATTCCTACGCATATAGGTAACCATTTTACATGCTTTAAGCTTGCTGGTTTTACATACTTTAGCAACCATAATCTAACACATGAGAGCTACAACAACGATTAAATCATAATATGTGAACAACCTAGTATAGAGAATTGTTTATATATGCTTAACAATTATCCCTAGTATGGATTCTAGGCATTTTGCATACATAAACATGATTATATCATAGTAAAGCTACTGTTTAAGCATGATTTCAGATTGTCATAACATGGATTACAAACTCACATTCTCACATTTCGGTTTCACAATTTCACACAATTCCCAATTCGCATATTTCACACTTTACACATGCACTTTTACACATTGTTCACATTCACATTTTTCACATGAACACATACACATTTACACGTACACATTTACACATTAACATTTAGTGCCGTGACACATAGTCCAAACTACCAAAGAAGGACACAACACATCACATCACATAGACGCCATCTAGGCAACACAATGGCGACTCTTGGACTGCGCAGACCGGGAGAACAAGTCTCCACCCTAACCAGTGGTACTTGTCCACCTCCAGGATTTCCCCCTAATGCCCTTAGGGTCACTTCACATTGAACCTTCTCAGGGGGACTTTTCTCTGATACGGTTCCACTGCTCTCTGCGGAAGCAGTGTCACATTTGGCACAAGTTACACATTACACATTTTTACCGATTTTAGCACATAGGTTTACACATGTCACTCTCATTTCATTCACTTTCTCACTCACATGCACACTTCTCTGTTTTTCCTAACATGGCACTACAATTACAGAAATTTAGCACTCAAGAAATTTCACTAATCATGTTGTCATATACAAAATCAAATCATTATACAAAGGCATGCATTAGTTTCACATTTTTACATGGAAAATTCATATTGTATCATATACTGGTCCAAATGACCTGAAATTTTAACCACAGGCTAATTTCGGGTTTAAGATCCCACATGCAAAATTTCAGATTTTTTTCTAAGCTAAAACGAAATTACAGAAAATCTAACATTAATTCCACATGCTATCCGCAATTCGATTTAACATGGAGTTGAATACCAATCACAATTTTAACAATTCACTGCCTGAACCCTAACAGACATGGAGCTACAGAATTTATTCCTGAAATTTTTGGGCAATACATGATTTACCGAAGATTTATCATGACCTACGCATAATTTCTATTTCCCAAACAATATTTCCACTAATTCACACAAGCATGGGAAAAATCTCAGAATTTCATAACAGAGACTGACTAATACATGCATGACCCATAAAATGTAGTACATTCAGATTCGTCCTAAATTATACAAACAAAGGATTGACAAGATTGATAACTCATCATACATGTATTTCCATAGAATAAATAAACTCTACCATTTACCACCTTGCACAAAATCCATCCACACACCACATTCACTAGTATACATAGTACATAAGAGATTACATTATATCCTCATTGTGAAACATATCGAAATTAGTCATATAGAAGGGCAGAACAGCTTGCTGTTCTACTCAGATGAACTTGGCGGCGGTCTCTGGCCGTTCCAAGAGTGGATGGCCAGATCGCTGGACGCACACCTGGATCTTGGCGTCAAGGCATTGACGCCAAGTTCCTGTCTGTGCAGAAACACAGACCGAACTCAAATGAAAAGGTGAAAGGGGGGATCCAGGACACGAGGAAAATACATAAAAATGGTAAAACCATCCTAGACACATACATGAACACTATGGGTAGGGTACTTGCCTTTTAGGTACACTCCAAAGGGATCAAAAGCTTGGTGAAGCTCTCCTTGGGCTGTCCCAAGAAGCCTCCAAAACACCACTCCTCCGGGTTCTTGGTCGATGCAGGTGCTAAGCCAGTGGTAGGGAAGCCTTCTCCTTGGTTCCCTCTAGCCTCCAGTTGCAATAGAACGCCGGATGAAGCCTTGGATCGCCGGATTGGAGCCTCCAAAGTTCAGTCTTTGCACAGCTCCGAGCTAGGGTTTTCTCTCCTCTTTGCAATGAGTCAAGAGAGGTTTTCTGGTGCAGCAAGGGTTTAGTTTATAGGAGAGGGGTCTGGGGAACCCCGGAGAGGTGATGGGATGGCCTGATAGCCGTTGGGGACTTCTCCCCAATGGCTGGGCTTGCTTGCCCCCGGAGTTCTGGGATCTGCAAGGCATGCAGGTCAGAGAGGTTGGCGTCCACATCGTTGGACGCTGGAATTAGTGTTGGCGTCCATAGGGTTGACGCCGACACCACATCGACGTCATGATATTGACGCCAATCTGGCCTTCGGCCAGAAGTCTAAAACATGCAGAAACCCATGCACATCATGTATATATACATGTAATATCTATATGGTATTGTGCACACACTACCATCAAGCAATACATGCATTATTTATACCTAAATTGTACACATACACACATAAGTATACTAATTAATACATACGTAGATACATACATACGTACATACACAACATGAATTATCTACATGCAATACAATAAGGCAACAAAATTTGAGGGCCTTACACCCTCTCCCCCTTAAAAGAAACTTCGTCCTCGAAGTTAGAACGACACTACTGAAACAAAAGGGGATACTTCTTCTTCATCGCATCCTCAAGCTCCGAAGTAGCCTCTTCTCGTGAGAAGTTCCACCATAGAACTTTCACCGACGCAATACTCTTGTTCCGGAGATGCTGAACCTTCCGGTTAAGAATAGCTACTGGTTGCTCGACATACGATAGATCTGGCTGGATCTCCACTGGCTTATGACTAATCACGTGAGATAGATCTCGGACATACTTCCTGAGCATAGATACGTGGAATACAGGATGAACGCTAGCCAAAGCTGGGGGTAATGCTAGCTCATATGCCACGCTGCCCAAACGTCTGAGAATCTCATATGGGCCAATGAACCTAGGGCTCAACTTGCTATGTCAGCCAATTCTGACGATGCCACGAGTAGGCGATATCTTCAAGAAGACATGATCGCCAACCTCGAACTCCAAATCCTTTCTTCTGTTGTCGGCATAACTCTTCTGCCTATCCTGTGCCGCAACAAGCCTCCTCTTGATAAGCTGGACCTTATTCGAAGTTTCCTGAACTAACTCCGGACCGATCAACTGCCTATCACCAGTCTCCTCCCAACATAACGGAGATCTGTAGGGCCTACCATACAACGCCTCGAATGGAGCCATACCAATACTAGCATGAAAGCTGTTGTTGTATGCGAACTCCACAAGAGGTAAATGACGCTCCCAATCATCCTTCCAATCCAGCACACACGCCCTCAACATATCCTCGAGCGTCTGGATAGTCCTCTCGGACTGTCCATCGGTCTGGGGATGAAACGCCGAACTGAGCTTCAGCTCCGAACCTAAAGCATCCTGAAGACCCTTCCACAACCTCGAAGTAAATCTCGGATCTCGATCCGAAATGATCGACTTCGGCACGCCATGCAACCTAATGATACCACTAACATACAATCTAGCTAAACTCTCTACTGACTGCTTCTTCTTCATAGGCAAGAAATGAGCAGTCTTCGAGAATCTATCTACAACTACCCAAATCGAGTCATTGCCCCTTCTAGATCGAGGCAAACCCGAAACAAAGTCCATAGTGACAGCCTCCCACTTCCATACTGGGATATCCATCCTCTGCATAAGGCCAGATGATCGTTGTCGCTCGGCTTTCACTTGCTGACACACTAGACATCTAGACACATAATCCGCAACATCCTTCTTCATGCCGGACCACCAAAATGACCTCTTTAGATCTTGGTACATCTTAGTGTTACCCGGATGAATAAAGAATCGCGACCTATGAGCCTCCGCTAACACATGCTCACGGACATCTACCAAATCAGGGACACAAACACGGTGCTGAAATCTAATCACACCATCCTCATCACGAGCAATGCCTGCCTTGCCCACTAACTCTAAGAGTCTAGGGTCGGCTCCCTGTTGCTCGATTACCTCATCCAAAATCGAGGACCTAAGAGCTAACTGAGCTACAAAAGCCTAACATAGCGATGGCTCTAACTCAGTCAACGCGCAAGCCGCATCTTCCAACATCTTCCAATCCTGCTGGAGGGATGGCCTCTTTCTACTAAGAGCATCTGCTACGACGTTCACCTTTCCAGGATGGTACTGAAGGTCGAAGTCATAATCCTTCAAGAACTCGATCCATCTCCTCTGCCTCAGGTTTAATTCCTTTTCGGAGAAAAGATACTTCAAGCTCTTGTGGTCGGTAAACACCTCAAATCTGACACCATAAAGATAGTGCCTCTAGATCTTTAGTGCATGAACCACTGCTGCGAGTTCCAAGTCATGGGTCGGATAGTTCTTCTCATGTTCCTTCAATTGACGAGAAGCATAAGCCACTACCCTTTCCCGCTGCATTAGCACACAGCCTAAACCAATCTGAGATGCATCCGTATAAATGGCAAAGCCTTCTGGACCACTAGGCAATACCAATACCGGAGCAGAAGTAAGCTTGGCCTTTAATAGCTGAAAGCTATGCTCACATGCCTCAGACCATACGAACTTCTCCCCCTTTCTGGTCAGCTTTGTCAAAGGGGCGGCGATGGATGAAAATCCCTCAATAAATCGCCGATAATAACCAGCTAAACCAATAAAACTACGAATCTCCGAAGGGGTCTTGGGAATCTCCCAATCCATAACTGCCTGGACCTTCGCTGGATCAACTGCAACACCAACGCCGGAGATAACATGCCCGAGGAAATGAACCTCGCGCAACCAAAAATCGCACTTGCTGAACTTAGCATACAGCTTGTGCTCACGAAGAACCTCTAACACTACCCTCAAATGCTGACGGTGCATGGCCTCATCCGGAGAGTAGACCAACACATCATCAATAAACACTACGACGAAGCTATCTAGATAAGGCCTAAACACCCTGTTCATTAGATCCATGAATGCTGCAGGGGGCATTGGCTCAATCCGAAAGGAAGGACCAAGAACTCATAATTTCCATAACGGGTTCTAAATGCCGTCTTGGACACATCCTCACTCTGAATCCTCAACTGATGATAACCAGATCGCAAATCAATCTTAGAAAAGACTGATGCCTCTCGCAACTGGTCAAACAAATCATCAATACGAGGTAAGGGATACCTGTTCTTCACAGTCACTTGGTTCAACTTCCTATAGTCAATGCATAACCTAAGTGACCCGTCTTTCTTCTTGACGAATAATACAGGTGCTCCCCAAGGGGAAACACTAGGGCGAATAAATCCCTTATCAAGCAACTCTTGCAATTGCCTCCTTAACTCGGCTAACTCCGCAGGTGCCATCTGATATGGAGCCTTCGAGATAGGAGAGGTGCCCGGAAGCAACTCTATGGTAAACTCTATCTCTCTATCCGGTGGCAATCCAGACAAGTCATCAGGAAAGACATCTGGAAAATCCTGCACTACCTCAATCTCCGCAAGAGTAGGTGACTCAGCAGCCTCTGGTACTAACACCACGCTAGCAAGAAAAGCGTCACAACCCTTGTTCACCATGCGCATCGCCTTCTTGGCAGAGATGACCAACTTTCCCACCAAATTCCTTGGCAAGGGGTGAGAAAACTCATCCTCACCAGGAATGCGGAAAACAATCCTCTTCCGACAACAATCCACTAACGCATAATGCTCCTCTAGCCAATCCAGGCCAAGAATATCATCATAGTCCTTCATCTTTAGCAAGAAGAAACACCCATCTAGGATTCTATCCTCAATGCACACAGGTAACGACGGAATGCACTTCCTAGTCGATACCGTACCCGCAGGGGTGTGTACAGACAAAGGGACCTCTAAATCCTCAGACTCTATGCCTGACTCTAGGGCTAACTGCCTAGCGAACCGCTAGGAAATGAATGAGTGAGTAGCACCCGTATAAACAAAACCCGAGCGTGCACACCTAAAAGCAAAACCGTACCTTCGGTGAGATGCTCCGCCTGCTCGGCGTCCTCACGAGCTAAAGCAAACACTCGAGCTGGGGCTCGAGGCCTTCCTGGTCTTCTTGTAGCTGGCGCGGCTGCCGCTACTGCTGGGGCTGGCGCTCCACGCTGAGCTCTCTGCTGAAGTCTTGGGCAATCTCTGATCTTGTGGTCGCTGCTTCCACACTTCAAGCACTTGCCCGTAATCATCCAACATTCGGTACCACCATGTGTCTTCCCACAGTGGGGACACTCCTTCTTCACACCAGGGGAACGTACAGAAGGTACCTGAGAACTGCCGACTGACACTGGTCGCTGCTGTGTCGGGTACACCACTTTCTTCTTGTCCTGCCGCTGGAATGTTGCTGCAGGTCTCTTCTGCGAAGCTTTCTTTTCTTCCAGGTATTGCTCCATCTCTCCCTCCTTCCTACAAGCAGCACTGAGGGCCTCGTCCAACGTGCGGTGGTCAAACGCCAGGAGTCTCGTCCGCAGTGATGGCTTGAGTCCCATCACAGACTTCTTTGTCTTCCTGCGCTCGTCTGCCACGATATGAGGTGCATATTTAGAGAGTTCAAAAAATCTTGCCTCATATTCCAGCACGGTCATGGAGCCTTGAGCCAAAGATAGAAATTCTTGCTCCATCCGATCTTGCACATGTTCCGGGACGAACTTGGCTCGAAAGAGCCTCACGAACTCGTCCCAAGCAACATCGATAGGTCCGTCCTCAAACCGGGTACGCAGCAATGAAGCCCACCATACATCAGCTCTTTCCTGCAGTACACCGTTCATAAGCACCATCTAAACAAATCTAACTTAATAAACATACAAGCATATAACTAAAGTATACCTGTAGCATGTAGGTGGCCAATGTAACCTTATCATCATCTGCACACCTGATGGCTCAGAAGATCTTTTCTATCTCCCTCATCCAGCTTTCAGCCAACAACGGATCGCTCTCCCCCTTAAAAGAGGGTGGCAGCATCCTCTTGAATCTTTCCATGGTAGAAGGTCCACCATGGTCCTGAGCTGGTACTTGAGCCTGCTACAGTGCACAGCAAACAATACACAATCAACATAATATCACATAATTAAATAAAGCAGACTATTAATCATTTTATTTGTCTAACCTGAGCCTCCAACTGTGCCTGGAGTGCTGCCTGGGTATGAGCCTGCGTCTGCATGGCTTGCACCAGACCTTGCATGAATACTCCATAATCCACAGGCGGCGGTGGGGGAAGTACAGAACCTTGCGGTGCCGGGGCCTGCTGCTCCGCCCGCTCGTCACGTCTCGGCTCGTCCTCACAGGCCGACGCTCCGCCACGCCTAGCTCTCTAAGCCATGGCTGTAATAAATTTCAGCCACCATTAGCTAGGTTATTAAGTTTTCTAACCATCTTCTTATCTATTTTTCATTCATATTTAATCAATTCTACACATGTGGACATACTTAGCATGCAATGAAGATGATGACTTATGTATATTCATGTGCAATCTCAACCGGAGTCTCTGATACTAATCTCTGTGACGACCCTCATTATACCGGTACGGTTATACCAACCCACGTCGGTATAGCGAGCGTCATCACAGTGGGACATTTACCCAACAATAACATTTAGCTGAGATACACGTGAATATAAGAACGGAGTAGCAGAAACAAAAGAACCACTGTCTTCATTTCATTCATCATCCACATTTAAACATACATGATTTGATAACACTTAAAGAACTAAAAGTCCACATAATTTAAATTGCTGAAAATCAAATACAAAGATGTCCAAACTTATACATTCTCCCACGATAATGCTAGTACAATGTTCAATTTACATACTATGAAAATCTCAAAAGTCACAAGTACTCTAACACTCTAGTCTCCACGCTCGGAGTCGGTCTCTAGCGTCTCCTCCACAAGTGTCTCGTCACCAACTACACTTGTACGCCGAAGCAAGTAGTGAGTCTTAAAAGACTCCGCAAGTACTTCTACACATACCATACATGCACATATCATAGTAGGTTCTACATACACATTCACAAGACACAACATGTAGCATGCTTGACATTTAATTTTGCAACCTATCATGGTGAATCTACAATTTAAACACATGGACTATGCTTTCAGATTTTCTAAATCAAAATCATCTATCACATGCTTTTTATTCGTTCCTCACATGAACATCTACCTTCAATCAACTAAGACATGGAATCCATTAACATGAATTCCCGAGCATGCATGAAAGGAAAACATACTTGACATGGAATCTACACATTCCTACGCATATAGGTAACCATTTTACATGCTTCACCTCCCCGGCAACGGCGCCAAAAATTGATAGCCCACGAATGCGTCGTTACAAACGTGACTAACAATCTCAAAATTATCGGCCTACACTAATTATTTTGACAATAGTTAAGTGGTGAGAGCCGAGTCGAATCCACGGAGAACTAGATTTTAGAGTTGAAAACCTTGAGTTTTTAGTTAAGAAAATAGCATGGTGATATTAAAACTAAGTTGTGTTAAATAAATCTAAGTAAGTAAATAAATAAAGAGAGAGATAGAGAGGGAAGGAGAGAACACAAGATACAACTTAAAACTATAATCTATTAAACAATAACAAAATAATTAACACAAAGAGTGTATTCTAATCCAAAGCCATTAAGAAATACATTGAAATAAAGAGAATAAAAGAGAGAATAAGAGAGACGAGAGGATAGAGGAGAGAGAAGAGAGAGAGAGAGAGAGAGGAGAGAGGCGAGAGAGAGGAGAGGAAGAGGAGGAGAGGAGAGGAGAGCGTGAGAGAGAAGAGAAGAGAGAGAAGAGAGGGAAAGAGAGAGAGAGGAGGAAGCGGGAGAGAGAGGAGAGAGAGAAGAGAGAAGAGAGAAGAGAGGAGAGCGATAGAGAGAGCGAGATGAAAGAGGAAAAGAGAGAGAGCGGAGCGAGGAAGAGAGAGGCGAGGAGAGGAGAGAGGAAAGAGAAAAGAGAGAGGAGAGAGAGGCGCGCGGGGAGAGAGGGAGAGAGGCGCGCGAGAGGAGAGGGGGCGACCCGCCTCCTCTCTACGTGCATGCAAACGCATGCACGTAGTAGAGGAGGGGGCGGCAGCGGCGAGGCAGGCGGGCATGCGGGGCGCAGGGCGCGCTGGGCGGCGCTGGCAGGCGGGCAGGGCGCTGGGGGCGCGCGGGCGCGGGGCAGCCGGGTGCGCAGGCACGCGGGGCAGCAGGCGGCGGGCTGGGCGGATGCTGGCGGTGGGTTGGCGCGCAGGTGCCTGTTGCTGCTCTGCTGTGTCCGAGAAGAAGAGACCGGGGAAGAAGAAGAAGAGGGAGAAGAAGAGGAAGATGAAGAGGGGAAGAAGAGAGGAAGAAAGGGATCGGTGGAGAGAGGGAGAGAGAGAAAGTGAGGGGATAATAGCATGAGAAAGAGAGAGGAGAGAGTTTATAAAGTGTTAGAGAAAAGAGAGGAAGGGGGAGAGATTAAGGAAAGAGATTTTTAGAAAATAGGAGAGGAGATTTTTAAAATGAGAAAGTGTTTTGAAAAGAAGAGAGAGAGGGAATATTAAAAAAAATAAAGAATCTCTCATTATTCTCTCTTGATCCAATCAAATTTATTGGCCCATTTGACACTTCATTTCTTGACCCATTAATCCTGCAAATACAACACAATAGAGATTTAATCAATTATCATTTTTGCAATAAAGTGACAATGAATTTGTGTAAAATTAAGGACCATAAGATAGTAAAATAACATGATTATTATCAATAATAGCGCAATTATCACACCCCCAACTTACTCATGCTAGTCCCTTAGCAATGCACACAAGTGAATAATTGGGACAAACAAGAGTTCAAATATCATATTTCATGGCAAGATAGTAAGAATGAGAGTGCTTGATCGTAAGTATTTCAATTTCCAGTCGAGAGTGTCAAAGGCAAATATGTCAGTTTATGTCATTAGACAGTTCCTCAAGATACACACAAAATTCATAACTTTTGTTCAATGTTTGAGCATCAAAAAGAGAATGCATGGGCTTTTACTTATCACTCAAGGATGGTATCAACTCTACACTCCTTAATTCGATCCTCGAATTACAGGTAGCTTTCACTCTGCCTAATTCTTTTTTTTTTTCTTTTCATTTACATGGTGCTGCACTTCCCTTCACCGTTTGACGTGAACCTCAACTCTTACCTTAGGAGCCACAGGCCCGGTTACTAAGATCAGGGGCATTTTCCATGTTTCTTTTTTTTCTTTTTTCTTTTTTTCACTACTACACACATTTTCACATTTATTAGGCATGTAGCTTTTTCCCCACGATTGGTCGTCAATAGGAGTGTAGAATATCAATCAATCAACCTGAATGTTCGGTTAAAACTCTCATCATCCATTTGAATAGCTCCTAACAATACTTTACTATGTTCATGAAATTTCAAATGTATTATGAGAAAATGCTAAAAACATAACTAGTTAACTTACCCCTTCAACTCCCCACCTTCACAAGAACATACTATGAGTCAAGCTGGAAATAAAAATTTCTTGCATGAAATATGAAGCATGAAGCACATGTTAGGGACAAAAATTTGAAATACAATTTGTCTCTCCCCCCAACTTAAATGACATTGTCCTCAATGGCATAAAAGTAATGACAATAGAATAAAGCCAATGTAAGTTAAGAAAGGAGAGATGCAACCTGATGATCACATGCGGGTGGTTGCACACTAGCTTTATCAAAGGATAGTGGCCAGCAAACACTAAGACACAAAATAAAAATGAAATCAAGAGAAATCATTTTCCTAAAAATATTGGGTTGCCTCCCAACAAGCGCTAAGTTTAATGTCTTCAGCCAGACACATGGAGGGAACAAGCTCACGTAACACCCCCAATCAATTGACGCAAAATTTTTCTTGTAGGGCAGCACCATCCAGGGGGGTCAAGTGGGCCAAACTTACCCTTCATATCATTAATGATAGAGAAATTGGGGTATTCAAGATCATATCTTCAATTAATGAATATGTATTTGGACACTTAAAATCTTTATATGTGTTGAACACATCAATGCGGACTTTATTGTTTTCACCCTTTTCACCCACAACTTCCATTTTCAGATTATCTTTCATGATATTGAGGTCAGATTGAGTTGGATGCTCAGAGGATTGCTTGAACTCCACAGGCTGACTTGAGTCAAAAATAGTAGCATGATCAGGAATGAAATGGATATGACTTTCAATACAATGATGCTTAAAAGGTTCAAGTGCAGTTGACCAGTCGTCTAGTGGTAGCATGTCCATGATCATGTTGGATTTGCCAAGATCAGGGAGAGGTAGAGAGTTCCATGTATTCTCGACATCAAGAGAGACCCAGTCAATGTGGACTTCAGGCAAAATTTCTAATTCTTCTCTTACCCAAGAAGAATGATTGATTACACCCAGCTCTTTCTCCACACTCACTCTTCTTTGTTACTCACTTGAAATGATGTCACATTAAACTCGGACCCAACATCTAGATGACACTCTTTTTTTCTCCCCCAACTTGAATTCAACTAATTCACTAGAGCTGTCCTCAAATATGACATCATGGATGGAGTCTTCTTGATGGTCAGTTTCAAGTTGGGCCAAGATAATGGATTGATTTTCAGTGGCACCCATTTCCTCCTGATTTGACTCATTAAAATTATCTCTCATTTTCCAAGTGGGTATGTCCACAATTATATTGGACTGAGAAGTTGTGGATGGAAGTGAGAGTCAAATTGTTGGTCACAATCAAGATAATGATGTGCATGATTGTCAATGGGTTGGCATGGTGACTGACTATCTTGCCTCCTTCTGATTTCCATCAGTTGAGTAATCAGGAGGTCAGTTTTGACAAAGGATTGCTCCAATTCTTGTTGTTGTTGGTGAATGTTTGCTCAAAGATTTGTTGGTTATCATGAAATTTTTGCATAAATTGCCCAAATTGATCATCGAAGAGGCCTAATTGCGAGGGAGATGTGTGAGTGGAATGTGGATCTGCATGTCCCTCATGATGACTTTTGTCATGAATATCAATTTGGCATTGGGCCCAGTTGTTGAAAGTTGTGGATAGGTGGACTTTGGGCTTGGGCCAGAATAGGTTGATCTCTAAGTGTAAATGCGGCATTAATTCTCCAAGTGGTTGGAAGGGTGTGCCTTCAGGAGCATTTGTTAAGCACACCGGCAGATCAATGCCAAAAAATTTTTGATCGAACCATGATATGATTTCGGCACCAAGAAATGGTCCTTGAATTTCCCCTTGTGGATCTTGGTAAAGCAAACTCAATTCTGTTGGAGGGACATATTGTTCATCTTTTGAGTAAGAAGTGGAGGTGGAGGGCCATTGAAAATATTGTGTTTCTCCTTGGGTGAAAGATGGCCCATTATGGAACAAATTAGTATGGTGGGCCTGGTCTTGGGTAAAAGATGAGAGTTGGGCCAACCCAGGGGATGTACTTTCATAGTGGGCTGACAAGAAATGTGTATTTTCAAAGTAGGCTGGGCCACGTGAATGAGAGATGAAAATTGATTTGGGCCATGGCCTATACAATGCGCTGGGTTGGCCCACATAAATCTTTTTGTTGTTTTTTTTTTATTATTATTTTTTGTTGTTTTGAAATATCTGATTTTTTTGTATTTCAAATAAGTTAGCAACAACAATAATCCTATGACACCTATGGTTCCCCAGGACATAAACATTTAATTTCTCACTAATCAACTGAGGCCTAACTCAAATCCACTCTCAAGCTCGTTAACCGGCCAGGTAAGAGGTGGGAAAGTGGGAGGTTCCCCCTGCTCTCACAGGGACCTAATTAAGTAACCACTTGTCCACTTAGGCGTTTGCCAATAAACCTCTAGCCTTAGACACCAGTCTCCAAACTTGATAGTGGGCCCAAGTGGGCCTAAGTCTCAAAGCGAACCCTAGGTCAAGTTTCTACTTTCTTTTATTGGGCTTGGAAATGCAAAAGATGCAGGAAGTTGTCGTTTGTGGGCTAAGGAAGGGTGATCAAATCCCCACCTTATCTGTTAAGGAAACTGCCCTAAAGTATTTTAGAAATGATGTGCACACCACAAAATCAAGCAAGGGGTTCTATGCAAGCATGGCAATGCATGATCATGCTTTAAGAAAGTTGAGATTCTCACCTTGCCTCCCGCAATCTTCGACGAGAAAGGAAACTTTTCAAAAAAGAGAAATTACCTAAAGATGGAAATCTAAATGATGCATGTCCTAAAGATGGAAGGTTTCTAATCTTGACATGACATCTTTATTGGATTCAAGTGAGTGATTTTTTTTTTAATGAATTATCTAAACATGGCAACTAAAAAAAAAAAGAAACTCAATCATGAGGGTTTTAAGGGTACTTACCTCCAACGCATGTCCCGCGTTCTTTTGGAAAGTAAAACAAATAGAAAGAGTGAGAGAGAGAGGAAGGAAACTCACCTCACTTACCTTTTTTCTGTTTTTTTTTTGTGCAATTTTCGGATTTTTTTCCAAAACAGCCCCTTTTTACTTACAGATCTGCCTTTCAGTGACAGATTTCTGGCAGATTCTCCATTTTTTGTAATTTTCAGGATTTTTCACTTTTTATTTGATATCTACAAAAAGAAAAAGAATTGTTAGCATGAATATATACAAAAGACACCAAGATTATCAAAACTAAAAATCTAATTCCCCGGCAACGGCGCCAAAAATTGATAGCCCACGAATGCGTCGTTACAAACGTGACTAACAATCTCAAAATTATCGGCCTACACTAATTATTTTGACAATAGTTAAGTGGTGAGAGCCGAGTCGAATCCACGGAGAACTAGATTTTAGAGTTGAAAACCTGAGTTTTTAGTTAAGAAAATAGCATGGTGATATTAAAACTAAGTTGTGTTAAATAAATCTAAGTTAAGTAATAAATAAAGAGAGAGATAGAGAGGGAAGGAGAGAACACAAGATACAACTTAAAACTATAATCTATTAAACAATAACAAAATAATTAACACAAAGAGTGTATTCTAATCCAAAGCCATTAAGAAATACATTGAAATAAAGAGAATAAGAGAGAGAATAAGAGAGACGAGAGGATAGAGGAGAGAGAAGAGAGAGAAGAGAGAGAGGAGAGAGGCGAGAGAGAGGAGAGAGAAGAGAGAGAGGAGAGAGAGCGCGTGAGAGAGAAGAGAAGAGAGAGAAGAGAGAAAAGAGAGAGAGAGGAAGCGGGAGAGAGAGGAGAGAAGAGAGAGAAGAGAGAAGAGAGAGAGCGATAGAGAGAGCGAGATGAAAGAGAAGAAAAAAGAGAGAGAGCGGAGCGAGAGAGAGAGGGAGAGAGAGAGAGAGGAGAGAGGAAGAGGAAAAGAGAGAGGAGAGAGAGGCGCGCGAGGAGAGAGAGAGGAGAGAGGCGCGCGAGGAGGAGAGGGGGCGACCCGCCTCCTCTCTACGTGCATGCAAACGCATGCACGTAGAGGAGGGGGGGCAGCAGCGGCGAGGCAGGGGCATGCGGGGCGCAGGGCGCGCTGGGCGGGGTGCGCAGGCACGCGGGGCAGCAGGCGGGGGCTGGGCGGCTGCTGGCGTGGGTTGGCGCGCAGGTGCCTGTTGCTGCTCTGCTGTGTCCGAGAAGAGAGCCGGGGAAGAAGAAGAAGAAGGGAGGAAGAAGAAGAGAAGAAGAAGAGGGGAAGAGAGAGGAAGAAAGGGATCGGTGGAGAGAGGGAGAGAGAGAAAGTGAGGGGAATAATAGCATGAGAAAGAGAGGGAGAGAGTTTATAAAGGGTAGAGAAAAGAGAGGAAGTGAGAGAGATTAAAAGGGAGAGAGATTAAAGGAAAGAGATTTTTAGAAAATAGGAGAGGAGATTTTTAAAATGAGAAAGTGTTTTTGAAAAGAAAGAGAGAGAGGGAATATTAAAAAAATAAAGAATCTCTCATTATTCTCTCTGGATCCAATCAAATTTATTGGCCCATTGACACTTCATTTCTTGACCCATTAATCCTGCAAATACAACACAATAGAGATAATCAATTATCATTTTTGCAATAAAGTGACAATGAATTTGTGTAAAATTAAGGACCATAAGATAGTAAAATAACATGATTATTATCAATAATATCGCAATTATCATCTACATTTAAACACATGGACTATGCTTTCAGATTTTCTAAATCAAAATCATCTATCACATGCTTTTTATTCGTTCCTCACATGAACATCTACCTTCAATCACTAAGACGGAATCCATTAACATGAATTCCCGAGCATGCATGAAAGGAAACATACTTGACATGGAATCTACACATTCCTACGCATATAGGTAACCTTTTACATGCTTTAAGCTTGCTGGTTTTACAATTTTAGCAACCTAATCTAACACTGAGAGCTACAACAATGATTAAATCATAATATGTGAACAACCAAGTATAGAGAATTGTTTATATATGCTTAACAATTATCCCTAGCATGGATTCTAGGCATTTTGCATACATAAACATGATTATATCATAGTAAAGCTACTGTTTAAGCATGATTTCAGATTGTCATAACATGGATTACAAACTCACATTCTCACATTTGGTTCACAATTTCACACAATTCCCAATTCGCATATTTCACACTTTACACATGCACTTTTACACATTGTTCACATTCACATTTTTCACATAAACACATACACATTTACACGTTCACATTTACACATTCACATTTAGTGCCGTGACACATAGTCCAAACCATCAAAGAAGGACACAACACATCACATCACATAGATGCCATCTAGGCAATGCAATGGCGACTCTTGGACTGCGCAGACCGGGAGAACAAGTCTCCACCCTAACCAGTGGTACTTGTCCACCTCCAGGATTTCCCCCTAATGCCCTTAGCGTCACTTCACATTGAACCTTCTCAGGGGGACTTTTCCCTGATACAGTTCCACTGCCCTCTGCGGAAGCAGTGTCACATTTGGCACAAGTTACACATTACACATTTTTACCGATTTTAGCACATAAGTTTACACATGTCACTCTCATTTCATTCACTTTCTCACTCACATGCACACTTCTTTGTTTTTCCTAACATGGCACTACAATACAGAAATTTAGCACTCAGGAAATTTCACTAATCAGGTTGTCATATACAAAATCAAATCATTATACAAAGACATGCATTAGTTTCATATTTTTACATGGAAAATTCATATTGTATCATATACTGGTCCAAATGACCTGAAATTTTAACCACAAGCTAATTTCGGGTTTAGGATCCCACATTCAAATTTTCAGATTTTTTTCTATGCTAAAATGAAATTACAAAAAATCTAACATTAATTCCACATGCTATTCGCAATTCGATTTAACATGGAGTTGAATACCAATCACAATTTTAACAATTCACTGCCTGAACCCTAACAGACATGGAGCTACATAATTTATTCTTGAAATTTTTGGGCAATACATGATTTACCGAAGATTTATCATGACCTACGCATAATTTCTATTTCCCAAACAATATTTCCACTAATTCACACAAGCATGGGAAAAATCTCAGAATTTCAGAACAGAGACTGACTAATACATGCATGACCCATAAAATGTTGTACATTCAGATTCGTCCTAAATCATACAAACAAAGGATTGACAAGATTGATAACTCATCATACATGTATTTCCATAGAATAAATAAACTCTACCATTTACCACCTTGCACAAAATCCATCCACACACCACATTCACTAGTATACATAGTACATAAGAGATTACATTATATCCTCATCGTGAAACATATCGAAATTAGTCATATAGAAGGGCAGAACAACTTGCTGTTCTGCTCAGATGAACTTGGCGGCGGTCTCTGACCGTTCCAGGAGTGGACGGCCAGATCGCTAGACGCACACCTGGATCTTGGCGTCAAGGCATTAACGCCAAGTTCCTTTCTGTGTAGAACACAGACCGAACTCAAATGAAAAGGTGAAAGGGGGGATCCAGGACACGAGGAAAATACATAAAAATGGTAAAACCATCCTAAACACATACATGAACACTATGGGTAGGGTACTTGCCTTTTAGGTACACTCCAAAGGGATCAAAAGCTTGGTGAAGCTCTCCTTGGGCTGTCCCAAGAAGCCTCCAAAACACCACTCCTCCGGGTTCTTGGTCGATGCAGGTGCTAAGCCAGTGGTGGGGAAGCCTTCTCCTTGGTTCCCTCTAGCCTCCAGTTGCAATAGAATGCCAGATGAAGCCTTGGATCGCCGGATTGGAGCCTCCAAAGTTCAGTCTTTGCACAGCTCTGAGCTAGGGTTTTCTCTCCTCTTTGCAAAGAGTCAAGAGAGGTTTTCTGGTGCAACAATGGTTTAGTTTATAGGAGAGGCGTCTGCGGAACCCCGGAGAGGTGATGGGATGGCCTGATAGTCGTTGGGGACTTCTCCCCAATGGCTGGGCTTGCTTGCCCCCGGAGTTCTGGGATCTGCAAGGCATGCAGGTCAGAGAGGTTGGCATCCACATCGTTGGACGCTGGAATTAGTGTTGGCATCCATAGGGTTGACGCCGACACCACATCGACGTCATGATATTGCCGCCAATCTGGCCTTCGGCCAGAAGTCTAAAACATGCAGAAACCCATGCACATCATGTATATATACATGTAATATCTATATGGTATTGTGCACACACTACCATCAAGCAATACATGCATTATTTATACCTAAATTGTACACATACACACATAAGTATACTAATTAATACATATGTAGATACATACATACGTACATACGCAACATGAATTATCCACATGCAATACAATAAGACAACAAAATTCGAGGGCCTTACACACAGACTCTCCCTCATATTTACAACGATGCACAGAGAGAGTGAAGAGAGAAAAGAAGCTTGACTGCATGAAGACTTCAGATGGCTACTTGCGTGCACACTTCTTCTTGGGCTCGAGCTCTTTCTCTCTTTCTCTAGGAATAGTACATGTATGTGTCTGTTTCTCTATCTTATATTTCAAACTTCAGCTCCTTATGTAACCTTCAGAGTTCTTTTCTCCCATTTGAATGTAGCCGTTTGAATTTGAACGTTGAGTCTTGAGACTTGAGACTTCTTGAGAGGTCCATCATCAGATCATCAGATCTTTGAGTCCCAACGACTTCCAGGCTATATAGGTAGTTGTATGGTTCTATTCAGACAGCTTCCTTGGATATTTGCAAGCACCATATCATGCAAAGTCTTTTCTCTATCTCGGGGTTAAACTTGTGAGAGATATAATAATAAGAGAAAGTAAGAGACAAGTCGTTTGTAAGAGACATCTATTAGTTCTAGAGAGAAAGTTTGTCCTTTGAACATTATTGGGTTAGGTGAGCATTAAAGAGGAATGGACACTTGCTTGGCGCGCAATACAACTGCAAAGGAGCTTTTCCTTAAAATCTGGAAACTTAACTTTTTGAAGGACGCTTACAGATGTTTTGTAAGATACGTAGCTGCTGTGAAAAACTCATTATGAATCTGAACTTCAGATATGGTTATAATTGGGAATATTAAATAATTAAGAATAGAGAAGTACAATCGTCATTATCGTTAAGATAACAGAGAGGATATCACAGTGTAAATCATATATTAATCTTGTTCATTAAATGATTCCATGAGGATTAGAAAGATAACTTGAATAATAATAATACATTAATCACTGAAAATGTAACAACAATCATTATAGAAAACAAGTACAGATGATAACATACGTTGATACCTTACTTCAACTTTCAGGGAGTCGAAGTACATCTTCAGTTGTTCAACTGTCGATATCATACTTCGACTATAAAGACTTCAACTGTAAAGAAGTCGGAGTAGGTATCATACTTTGACTTTTTTAGAAGTTAGAGTTGAACCACTTTGATTTTTTAGAAGTTGGAGTCAGATGATACATCTAGTAGTCGATGTGGACTTAGAAAAATAGAGCAAGCAGAAGAGCATATGTGCCATCCAAATAGAGTGTTTATAAAATATATTCTTCTATGATATTATTATAGTGCATTTGAAGATTATTTATGTAGATGATTATGCACTCATTAATTAAGAAAAAAACAATGTAGTCGGTCGAAGTGAAGCTTCAGATATGACGAAGTTAACTTCGGATATGATGAAGTGTAATTTCATATGTACATAAATTAACGTTGTTGGTCGAAGCTAAAACATGCAGTCGGTCAAAGTAAACTTCGGATATGACGAAGTTAGCTTCGGATATGACGAAGCTAGCTTTGACTGCTTATGATAAAAATATGCATGACGAAGTTGAAACTCAGTGTAAATCTAAAGTGATAATGCAAGAATATATTGTATTCATTGGAGAAACATGATATAAAATATATTAATGATATTTTAGGTTGAACATGGGTTTTGTTATAACCAAAATAAAAGTATAAAATATAGGAGTGGTTCAACACTTGGATCCGTCGTGTTTCGAGGGTGAGCACTGTGTGCTGAGGTTTTTTAGCCATCGTGCTCAGGTTTTCTAGGTCGTCATGGTTAGGGGTTTTGAGTCATTGTGTTCAGGTGAATGTGAGTCGTCGTGCTCACAAGTGGTTTGTGGAGTCAGTCGTCGTGCCTATCTCCAAGTTGTTCTTGTGAGTCATCGTGCTCACAAATTTTTGTGGTTTGAGTCATCCTACTCAGCAGTGTGTACTAAGGTTTGAGTAGTTTTCCTCCATCGTGGGGAGGTGGACGTAGGAGACACATTTTGTATTTTCTGAACCACGTTAAAAATCTCTTGTGCACTGTGGTTTGCTTGTGTAATTATGATGTTAATCGCATAGATGTTTGCATAGGAGTTTCTATATGCACACTTGATCTAAACTCACACACCTCACTCACATAAGTGGATCAGATTTGTGGAGTTATGATAGAATAGATCTTTCTAATTGAGGTAATTTTTAATTGCCTAAGTTTCCACTGCAAATTGTATCAGATCTATTGAACCCCCCCCCTTTCTATATCTGTGGTGCCATACATTCGATCCTACAATTGGTATCAGAGCAGGTTCTCTGAAATTAGTTCCAATTTTTTATTAATCTGATTTACTGGTTTTAGAGAATTGTCTATTATGAGCAGAGCTGCTGAAATTGCTAGGTATTTCAATGTGCATGAATTTTCAGCTATAATTTCAAAGAAATCCCCAAGCTCAATGTCATCTATTAATTGCAAAATTCTTCAGTGGATTCGCAAAGAAAAGAAGTAAAGGGAATTCACAAATGCTCAATGGCACAGAAGAGCTCCAATGGTTCAAGAAAATTGACAGTCCAAAAGATGTTAGCTCTCGCAGCACATTCAATGAGTTAGAGCATTCTTCATCATCTTCAGAACCCATGAGACCAAATGGATCTATAAGGTCAGGTAAACCAATTCCAAACCCACTTATGTACTTAAATTCTAATTCTGATTTAGGTGAAGGCATGTCTTATGATGATTTGGTTGAATTCTGTGAGAAGGTAAAAAATCTTAATGCAAAGTTGAACACTAAAAATAAAAATTTGAAAAAAACTTTAAAATTTTGTCATAACAAAAATGAAAAATTGAAGTATGAAAATAAAGAAAATTAAATTGAAATTGATGCTCTCAATGAGGATCATAAGTCATTAGAAACTGAAATCCTTACATTGAAAAATGAGCAAGAAACGTTAGAGAAACAGATTGAAAAAATTGCTCAAGAGAAATTCAATTGAAAGATCAAGTTTCTAATATGGCTCAAGATTCTAAAATCAATGAGAAATGCAAACAACTTGTTAAATAAAATCATCATCTTAAGAAAAAGATTGAATATATATTGCATGACAAACTATTGAACAATGATTGTAGTAATTTAAAGAAAAGAATTACTGATCTAGAAAACAAACTGCACAATTTGACAATGAAAAGAATAAGATGAAAAATGGATTGGATGTCATGCTAAATAAACTTCAAATTCATAAAAAGAAGTTGCTGCATTAAAAGCTGAAAAACAGAAGCTTCAAAATGAATTTAAGACTACTGCAAACACAAGTTTTACTTCTATGAAAAATAATAAAAAAGAAAAGAAAAAGAAAATAACATTTGTTAAAGTTGCTACTAACAATAAAAGTTCTATTTCTATTGAAAAATATGTAAAAATTCTTCTTCTTAAAAGTGTTCAAAAACAAAATGATAAAAAAATAAAAATACTACTAAGAAGAAGAATCTTGTTTATGTGAGAAACCAGAAAAACAAAAACTTTGTATAGGGTTCCTCCATTTTCTCCACACTTCAGAAGTGCTACAAAGCAAGTTCCACATTCACATCAAGCTAGGAGCTACCAAAACATAAAGCCTCATCCATTTTCAGTAAGTGATTAGAAAAGAGGCTTCCAGGATAAATATTCAGAACAAGGTAAGTACCAGGTAAGAAATTTTCTTATGTGCTTAAATTGCAATAAACTTGGTCATCTTGCCAAGTATTGTTGAAATAAAATTCAAAGATTGCAGCAACATGTCATACTAGTTCAGTGCTTAACATGCCATAAATTTAGACATATTTCTAGGGACTGTTGGCATAAAATTGATAATACTGTGCATGTTCCTAAGTTTCATGTTCATGTACATAGGAACAAAAATCATGTTCATGCTGAAAATACTCAGAGATTCTTTTTTTTTTTTTTTATAAAAGTGCAGCAAGATCAGTAACCGGTCGAGTGTACTCCACCTCAGCAGGGTGAAATAAAACCACTCCCCCAGGCGATCAACCTACTATAATAGATTTTAAAACTCATGAAGAAAAGTACATATGCTACGAGGCATACCCCTGAGAGAACAAGAACAATCATATTTGCCTAAAATTTCTGAGTCCCATCCGATCCCCAATGAAAGTAGAAAAGCAAGGGCATGGGAGCTTCCTAGAGGAGGGAAAAACCTGATTACAACGCATAGAACATGCAAAGTTTGCTAAAGCATTGGCCACTTGATTAGCTTCCCTAAAGACATGAGTAACTTGGATGCCATTAAGATGAACAAAGTCAAGAACAGTCGGCCATCATCTGTAGCAATCCCAGGAGGGAGCAGCACCAGTACGAAGAGAGGTAACCAAAGTCAAGGAATCTGAGCAAATATTAGTGACCGTGAATCCCTTCTCAACAGCCTACACGCCATCATGCATGGCATGAACCTCGGCAGGAATGCAAGAACCAACACCATAGTAATGGGAAAAAGCCAGAGTAGTATTGCCATGGGAATCTCTGAAAATGCCTCCACCACCACAAGCGCATGAGTTGCCTTTACTTGCACCATCAACATTGAGCATCAAACCACGAACAGGAGGGATCCATCTCACAAATTTGGATATCTTACAAGGAGCAATAACAAGTAAACCAAGGTCCTTAATAGCATCCATTTGCTGAGGTGTAGAATTCCCTTGAAAGCCATCCTGCCAATGGCGATAGAAAGAAGCTCTTGAATGTTGTAACGCATAGATATTGGAGAAATCTGAACCTGTTCAAATTTCATTTTACACATGGTTTTCCAGAGCTCCCAAACAATAAGCATGGAACAGTAGGTAGTGACAAAGCCATGAGGATTAGATAGGCTGCAAGACTTAAGGATATCCCAAAGTCGAAAAGAGATATTATCATGAATACAATGACTAGCAACAAGTAGAGGAGAAGCCCATTGCCATAGGGATTTAGCAAGATCACTTTTAACAAAGAGGTGATTCATATCCTCAACCTAAGGACTCAAACAACAGCAACAGCGGGAAGGAAGTGGAATCCCACACTCGGCAATACGATCATCCACAGGGACGGCTCTGTGAAGCAATTGCCAGCAGAACAAGGAGGTGCGCCTGCTAAAACGATCATGCCAAATGCGAAAAAGAGGCATGCGTTTAACTCCATGACTACGAATCAGATTATAGGCACTTTTAATAGAGAAAACATCATTATTAGAAGGAGCCCAAACACAAACATCTTCATTAGTAGTTAACTGCAATTGATCCAGATTAGCATCAATGAGAGAGCGCAGGTGATGGCTATCATCAAGCATGACTCTTGAACAGTGGGAGAAGGAGCTAAAAGTGTAGTTGATAAATTATTCCGAAGGGGCCTCTGACCTATCCAAACATCATCCAAAAAACTAATACTAGCACCATTACCCAAAATCCATCTAGAATTTTGTTTAACAATGTCATGTGCAGCATAAAAAAGTTTCTTGGAGATACCATGCAGATGTCTAACCAGTTGACCATCTTTAAAGAATTTGTCCTTTGCATATGTAACCCACATAGAAGACCCATGATAAATATTCCAGATAAGCTTGATCACCATAGATGACTGAACATGCCAAAGACTGTGCACACCAAGGCCACCTTCAAGGATAGGCTTTTGAATAGTAGACCAAGAAACCCAATGCCTACGGTTTTCATTAGGAGAACCAGCCCAGAAGAAAGCAGCACAAAGGTGCTCAATAAAAGTGAGAACAGTTTTAGGAATGGCAGAGGCATATGCAAGATACACAGGCATTGAAGTAAGAACCGAATTAATGAGAGTAAGTCTTCCCTCTTTAGATAGAAATCTTGATTTCCAGTTGCTAATAGGAGCACTTACTCTATCCATCAGAGTCTTATAATCAGCCACCAAGTTCCTTCCTTGCTTAATAGGCACGCCCAGATAAAGCATTGAACCTTTTTGACGATGAAACCCAGTAATCCAACTAATGTTGGAAGCCACATGAAGAGGTGCAGAATTGGAGATAAGAAAGTTGCTTTTGCCGTGGTTGACCCTTTGCCCAGAAGAATCCTCATATCTCTTAATGAAATTCATGAATTTGCATATATTATTTGCCTGACCATTGAGGAAAATGAGAGTATCATCAGCATATAAAAGGTGAGAGATGCACATACAATCCCTAGGGCCTGAGTAAGGCTGAATAACACAGTTATCCAACAACATGCAGATGCCCCTACTAAGAGTTTCTTCCATGATAATGAAGAGAGCCGGAGCTAGAGGATCCCCCTGACGTAATCCTCTGGATGACTTAAAGAACCCAACAAGGGAGCCATTAAAAAGAACTGAGAACCAACAATGTGAGATACGCATGGCCACATAAGAAGTGAATCTAGGAGAAAAACCAAACTTGCGAAGGACCGCCAAAAGGAAATCCCATTCAACACGGTCATACGCTTTCATCATATCAAGTTTAAAAATGATGTTATGACCACGAACTTTCCTGCCAATGTCAGAGACCAGCTGTCTAGCCAAGTAAATATTATCCATGCTATTTCTCCCTTTAACAAAGGCACCCTGCTCCAAAGAGATAATTGAAGGCAGAACAGTTGCAAGCCTATTGCTAATGATAGAAGACACAATTTTATAACTAAAATTACATAGACTAATGGGGCGATAGTGACTATAGCTACTTGGATTTTCCACCTTAGGAATAAGAGCAATGATAGAAGAGGAGACCCCTTTCGGAAGAGGGTAGCCAGCAAAGAAACCACGAACTGCATCAACAACATCCGTACCAATAATATCCCAACACGAAGTATAGAAGTTCCCTGAGAAGCCATCTGGACCTGGAGCACTGTCACATTCATGTTCCAAACAGTTAATTTAACCTCCTCAGCAGTAGGCATGGCAGAGAGCATATGGTTATCATCATCAGACATAAGGTTAGGAATGGAAAGTAAGAGGTTATTATCAACACTATGGTCCTCAGAAGTAAGCAAATTCTTAAAGAAACGCTCAGCCTCCTCCATAAGCACATCTTGATCATCGCACCATGCATCATTAATCTTAAGTCTGTGAATAAAATTTCTAGTGTGACAACCCTGGACAGCAACATGATAAAATGTTGTGTTCCGAGCACCCTCTTCCAACCATTTAATTCTAGATTTCTGACATAAAAAAACTCCTGGCAATGAAGGATCTGCCTAAGGTTGGCATTGGCTTTGTTAAGGTCAGATCGGTGTTCCACAGTAGGAGAAGAATAAAAAATCTCTTGTTTCAACACAATTTGCTCCTCAGCTCTCTTGATGTTATCATCTATATAACCAAACACATTTTTATTCCAGAGTTTGAGAGAAACCTTGACAACCTTGAGCTTAGCCTGAAGCTTGTAGAAAGGGTTAGGAAACCACAAGTCCTGGTCCGTCCAAGCTTGGCTAAGGCAATTCAGAAAAGTATCATGAGTCGACCACATATTCTGAAAGATGAACCTCGAGGGCTTGGAGTAAGTTAGATGCAAATTGATTAAAAAAGGAGCATGATCAGAGGGGCCACGAGGAAGATGCTGGATGCTAAACCTTGGGAAATTGTCATGACACAAATTGTTAACAAGAACTCTGTCCAATCTAGCTTAATCGCCTGGTTACCAACCCGGTTATTAAACCAAGTGTAAGGAGAACCCTTGAACCCAGCATCCATTAACCAAGACGCCGATATGAAAGCATTAAACTCAAGAGTAGAGGTAGTGTTATGCATAAGACCACCTTTCTTCTCAGCAGAATGAACCACAACATTAAAATCACCCCCAACCACCTAGGGAACAGTCACAGTATCAGCCAATTCCAGAAGGTCCTCAAACAAACATCTTCTGTCATGATAGTCACAACTAGCATAAATTGATGAAACAAAAAGCAGAGGTGAATCACCTTGGAATATCATACCCAAAACATGTTGAGAAGAATGAGTAAACAATTTAAAAGAGAAAGGCTTATTAAAAAAAATCCAAATCTTGGACTTGTCCAGAATCTCTTCAACGTGATAATCCATACGCAGGTAATTGTAAAGACGTGAAGCCTTACTGATACTCGTCTTAGGTTCAAAGATAGCAAGAAATTGCAACTTGTACTTCTTCACCATGAGCTTGAGGGCACGTTTGGAGGCCAGGTTAGAGAGGCCCCGAATATTCCAAAACAGCATATGAGGCATCATGAGGAAACATACCCACTTTGCGCCGCAACTGCCTTAGCCTTAGATGTAGTATAGATACCGTTGTTTAATAGAATACTCCCATCCTTAGAAACATCCACATGAGGCATCAGAAGATTTTCAACAGTTGCCTTTTGTGAAACAATAGGTATGGACGTGTCCATACAAGGTAACATAGCAGCTGGGCTTCCAACGGAAGACCCATGCACATGCAAGTGTTCCTCCTCACCGTCCAAAGCTCTGGTGACCGGAAGCACTGCCGGAATAGCATCTCCAGAACCGCCCATGCATGGACCCTAGTCCTGGACAGACATATCACCATGCACATGTAAATTCACATCCTTGACACCTAAGGCCGACTGAAAACCATTGGGCAGACCAGGACCCTTGTCCTGGATAGACTTTTCATCATGCAAACGTAAGTTCACATCCTTGTCGACTAAGGTCGATAGCAAACCATTGGTCATAACATTCAGAGAACTGGAACTTGGCATGGATGGGTCCAGGAGCTGATTAACTGGTACCACTTCACTATCATCCTGGGGCCCCAAAACATGAACATTGCCTTCCACAACAGGCTCAACTAGCTTGGAGATACTTTTATCCTAGTGATTCACCATAGGTTCCAAAACACCTTCCCGCAAGCGTTCAAATGCATTGCTAACAGGAACCTCAAACGCCGCCACCATGTTTGATTTCCTCCCACGAAAAGGCTTCCATTCATTAACAGAAGGGACAGGAACAGGTGCATCAAGAACATCTGGCTTTTTAGGCAGGTTGTTTTTATTTTTCTTGAAACAAGACTCTTCACTGTGACCGATATGGTTACAGAACTTGCACAAGGATGGCACCCTATGGTAGTTAACCTTCTGCAAGAAACCCTCGTCAGTATAACCAATCCTAATTTTCTCTTGTAATGGAATAGCGATGTCCAGATATACACACACTAAGGCTTTAGCAGTCTGGGTCCAGGCCAAAGTAGCTTCATGTATCTGAAGAAACTGAACCAAGTTGTTGGTGATAGAATGTAAATAATTTTCATTGTACAAACTCACAGGAAGACCAGGAAAGCCAACCCAGATCGGCATCATGGAAGGATCCTTCTCACAATCAAAAGTTGCCGACCAACGGAAGAAACGAAATAGATAACCCTTTATATAAAGACTTTTGCGAAGAAGAACTAGTAGGAAGTCCTCTAGAGACTCAAAGCAGAGCAGGAGGTGACGATGATTGAGGATGCTAACAATAAAATCCAACTTGAGACCAAGTCTAAAAGTGAGACATGATTTAATATCTGGGATTGAAGGCCTTCCATAGGAACACTTGACAATAATCACCCTTTGAAGAGGTTCTTCAGACTTGGTGATTTCATCATGAGAGAAAAAGACAGTAGGTGCACCTGCATCAGTAAACGCCGAAGGTTTTACCTGCAAAGCAACCTTCGTAGGATGCAAGGAGGCAGAGAGAGCTTGAGCAAAGGAGAGCTTCTTCTGCACTGGGCTAGGAACAGAATCCGACGACACAGATTCCATACCCAGATCACCGGAGCTACCACAAAAGCAGACGATCCACCCACCGCCGGAATGACGGCTATTTTTTTTTTCATGTACATCTGAATAGAAAAAGTGTTCAAAAAAAGTTTTCTACTTTCAATGATAAAAATCAGAAAAATAGAAAACTTCATGAAAATTTAGATGCTTTGAACAAGAACAAGTACATGTTTGGAACTAATGCTGCTCAGAGTTCCATTAACAATAAAAATGCATCTATGTCAAAAATAAAATCCTTTTGGATTCAGAAATTATTGTTGCATTCTAACATTGATTTCATTGCATGACCCAAGCAGGTATGGGTCCCAAAACCAGCTTGATCAGCAAGCTAATTGATAACTACATAATTTTTTATGTTAAATTTCATACATTTAGTTAATTTTGGACATATTTTGTCTATAAATAATGTGCGATTTGATTTTAATTTTCAGTTCATCCATGAATAGGATTTTGAACATGTTAGTTGATTTTGGGGTTAGAATATATGTTAGATTTTCATTTAATAAATCATTTCTTTTAGATTAACTAATTAGGTTCATTTTAGGAAATAAAAGATTTTATATAAATAATTTTTTTCATAATAAATATTGTTGTAAATATACTTTAGTAGTAAATAAATATAACTTGTAAATAAATAAAAAATAAAAATTTTAATAACCCTTTTACCCTCCCAATCCCACACATTCCATTTAATTCGTTTTCTTTTCTTCAAGACAGCAGAAGTTGCCGGAAGCTGCTGGATGCAATTTTGGTTCTGGCGATTTGGGGGCAGCTTCTGCAGAAGAGCTCGTGTGAAGCTAATGCCTGCAGAGGAGCTGTGAGGGCTTCTGGCGCTACTGCGGAGGTCTTCTGGGCTGCTGGCCAAGGCGGCTGGTGCGGTCGGGTGAGGTGGCGAAGGGGCATGGTGATCCGGATGCTGGGCTGCTGGCCAGGGCTGCTGCGGATGGTGATGGTCCGTGTACGGAGGCAGATCTGCTGAGAGGGCTGTGCGCTGCGGCTGGTGTGCGGCAGGAGGAACTCCCATACGGAGCTGTGCATCAGGCGGCCGTGTGAAGCTACTGCGTACAAAGCAGCTGGGAGGCCCGGGTGTGCAGGCGGTGCAAGGGAGCTGGAGGCAGTTTGCAGGTGCGAAGCTTCTGTGTATGGCGCTGCTATGATGAGGCAGCTGGCGATGCAGGGAGGTGGGCCGCGATGCAGCTGGCGGTGTGCAGGGAGGCGGATGGCGCCTAGGCCAGGGCTGGGCGTGTGGAGCACTGACCTGGCAGTGCTGCTGACGGGCTGAGCTGGTGTGTAGTAGAGCAACTGTGCGAAGCAGGATCCGGAGGCGGGAAATGCAGCCGGGTCATGCCGATCTGGTGCAGAGGCCGTGCGTGAAGAAGCTATGAGCGATGACACCTAGCAGCCTATATAAGGACCTCAGGTCCTCATCTCCAGGGGGTTGTTCGATTTTTTTTAGGATTTATTAGTTTCCTTTCTATTCTTTCGGAGATCAGAGCTTGGCGGGTTGGAGTGTCCTGTTCTTCCATAGTTCAGAGGCTTCGCCAGTTCCAGTTTTTTTGAGATTTTTCTTCCAATTTTCTTCTGTAATTCTTCTCTCTTATGTAAGCATGCAGAGCAGTAGAGGGGCTTCCGGAGTTCGATTTTTGGAGGATTTCTAGTTTTATTTGTTTCTTCTGTAAGGAGCAGGGGAGGCTTCGTCAGTAGATATTTTGAGAAATTGTTTCTTCCAGTTTAGTTCTTCTGTATTTTCTTCTTTCAAGCAGAGCAGTTGAGGGGGCTCAGATCTGGAGTTCGAATCATTTTTTGGGATTGTTTTGTTTTAATTCTGTTGTTCTCTTCTTCTGTGTTCATCCGGAGAGCAACTAGGATTTTGTTGGATTTTTGTTCTTCCATTCCTTCTGATCTGTTCTGTGAGGAACGGCGCCAGATTTGTTGCTGTGTTTTGCTGCTGGTTGGAGTCCGAGAGTGGAGTTTCTTTTGCTTCTGCTGTGAGGTTTAGGTTCTGCAAACCAGGGAGTTCTTGTTGTTTTTTTTTTCGTTCTTCTGTTCTGGGAGTTCGGCTGCTGTGAGAGCTGTGAGATTGGTGTGGAGAGATCGATCCAGAGATTTTAATTTCTTTCTTCTACAATTATTTGTTCATTCCTGCTGTGTTAGATAGTTCGATCCAGTGGTGTTGTTTGCATTTAATTTTCATTTCCTCTGTATTTAGAACAGATAGATCCAGTGTGTTGCAAATTTCAATTTTGTTGTGTTTAGAATCCGATCCATTGCATTTGTTTAATTCCTCTGTTCTTGCTTTAATGGTTGAGCATTGATGGATAATTCGACATTTGTAAGGGGATCAGACCCGAATTTTTGGCATTACAGTTTAATGTCTTTTATTGTTTCTTAATCTAGAGTTTATTACATCATGTTCCCCTTTTGTTCTTCATCTTATAGTTCATAATGTTCTTAGTGTAAATCTCTAATTGATTTCTTTGATTTTGTTACTATCTCAGTCCGATCTTTGAGTGGCAATAGAATGGTGATATATCTCATGTTCTAGTTATTTCTTTTTGCATAATTGAAGCACTCATCTACTATTTCCTTTATCTTATGTTGCTTCCCTTCGAGTCATGAAGGTGAGAGAAATTCTGGAATAGTAACAGTCTTGAGATTAGAAGTAGGAATGTTTGTTTCATTGAAGAATTCTTGATTTGATCTTTCATTAAGAGCAGTTTAGTTTTAATGCATTTAGAATTTAAGTCTTGTAGTGTTCATATTGAATGTGATGTCATAGAACTCTAATTACATTGGAGTTTTCGTGAACTGAGTGGATTTAAATCGTGACTTACTGTTAGATTTTTCTGATTTCAAGTCAAAGTAGTTTAAGTCAGATTCTATTCAGCCTCTCCGTGGATATGACCTATTCTCACCACTGTATAAGTTCATCTTTGCAATTTTATTCTTGTGAGACAGTTTAGAGAAGGTGAGCATATTGACTTGTGCACGAAACTCTGGACAACGAAAGTACACAGTCAACAATGCCGCGCGTTCATCTTGGCGCTGTTGCCGGGGAGGCATTAGAGTTTGATTTAATTCTGCTTTCATTTGATTCTATTTGCATTAGCTTTACATTGACTTGTTATTGGACTTCTTATTTCAGATTTGCACAAGGAGTGGAACATGGAGATTGGGCTTGACCTTTGAAGCCCATTAGAGAAGGTGAGCATATTGACTTGTGCACGGAACTCTGGACAATGAAAGTACACAGTCAACAATGCCGCGCATTCACTAATGAGCCTTAT
The DNA here is from genome assembly GCA_014218235.1 of Colocasia esculenta. Lineage (NCBI taxonomy): Eukaryota > Viridiplantae > Streptophyta > Magnoliopsida > Alismatales > Araceae > Colocasia > Colocasia esculenta. The sequence goes on from CM024760.1 coordinate 82,947,496, forward strand.
AGCCATACCTTTTCATCTAGAATTAAGACAATGGCTATGCAAGGCAAAGAAAAAAAAATAGAGAACACAGGTAAAATCCTTTGAAAACAAAATAAAGGCTGCTTAGGTAAAATCTCATGTTATTTCTGTCATGTTTGACTATACTGCTACCTTCAACAATAATTTATCTTAGCAATTGGTATAATGATTGTATCATCATGCATGCATGTATGTGCCCATAACTTCTTGTGCAAATCATTTGAATTTCTTGCAAATTTTCTTTATATCATGCACATGCTAAGGGGGAGCAATATTTAAAAAGGGTAAAATGATCTTTGATAATGCTGCTCAATAAATGTCAGAATTGTTGTAACTAAAATCTCAAAGAAGTGTCTTTGATCATGACCAGGTCGACACACATTTGCTCATATGTCGACACATCTTTCTTATAAAATGCACATATTCAGGGGGAGATGATATTTTTTTCTTCTAAATCATCATGATAACATCCACTCAAATTCATACTTGAAAATCAGTTTCCATTCATTTCTTGATTCAATTTCCTTGACATGCCATACCTTTCATGCAAATCTTGTATCAGGATGAATGAGTCTTTATGATATTCTTATATGAAAGGCTTCAAATATAAAGACTAAAATAATTATGCATTCAGTTTAGTCTTAAAGATACAATCTAAGAACAAGGTTATGACAATCTTTAATACTGAACACATTTAAATTGAGTTGCAAAACACTTGTAGGCACATGAGTAGCTTTAGTGTTTAACATGTGTATGTTTTGAAGCTTTATCTTTAACACATGTTAAGAATAATCTTTCTACACTCGTGATTATGTCTATTCGAATTATTGTAAATCTGTTTCTAAAAAATTTTAATTTTTTTTTTAAATAGAGAGATACAGATAGAGCAATGAAAACTCCATTTTATCATTGAATAACCGAGCTCATTTCACCTAACCAAGTGTTTTTGCATGCGTCAAAAGGAGAAAATATATCTTTCAACTCTATATAAGATAATGAATGTTACACCACTGAGTAATCAGGGGATCTTGCATTGGATAAATGTGGCTTCTTGCACTGAAAAGTGAGATTTGACCAAGTTATTCTTGTATTCTCTCCAGAAAAATGAAGGAAAACTTCAAGTATAAATAGGGCGGACTAAACACTAACCTAGATGAAGTTCATGAAAATTGAGTTTAGAGTTATTACTATACATTGTGTTAATTGTTTAGCTACTAAACTCATGTGATAAACATTTTTGTCAACTCATATAGGTCACCTTCAATCACATTTGCGTCATTTCTTTAACTGTTTTCAGATTATTAACTTTTGACATATGTTGTGATTGAGTGTGTCTTTGTTACTAAACTTTGTTCCACAATCCTAAGACACATTACTTTCTCTCTCATATTTAAATATCTAGTATCTCATAGATTCTGATCATTTCTGATACATCTATATCCAAATTCTACTCCTTGCTTTCATGTCACTCATACTTTGATCTCCACCTTTTGTTCTTATGATATCACATTTGTTTGCTATCATTTTCTACTTGCACCATTGGTACCATCATAGGGGGAGAGTGTTTCGCCATGGGGTTGACTACATTTGTCCTTGATTAAAGGGGAGAGATTGTATTTTTGCAATTGTCAAAAAGGGGGAGACAATTCAATTGTTTGAGATTATTTGGGAATGTTTTGTCATCATTAAAAAGGGGGAGAATGTTGAGTTAAGGTTATGTGAATAACCATAATCATTATTTTGATAATGATTATTTTGATTTGTTTTGATGATGACATAATCATTGTTCATCTTGTCGATATTATAATGTCATTATTTTGTCATCATTAAAAAAGGAGAGAATGTTGAGTTATGGTTATGCGAATAACCATAATCATTGTTTTGATAATGATTATTTTGATTTGTTTTGATGACGACATAATCATCATTCATCTTATTGATACCAGAATGTCATTGCTTTGTCATCATAAAAAGGGGGAGAATGTTGAGTTATGGTTATGTGAATAACCATAATCATTGTTTTGATAATGATTGTTTTGATTTGTTTTGATGATGACATAATCATGGTTCATTTTGTTGATATCATAATGTCATTGTTTTGTTGATGAACTTAAGTGCTTTCATGTTGCATATCCTTTGATTCATGTTTGCAAATCATAGGCAGACTGGCCACATTGAAAACTTGCTTAAATGAACATCAGATGTTCATATTTAGTCTTGAATAGCCGAAACGATGACTTCAGATGTCATATTTTGGTCGCAGTCAGTCGAAGCCAGGATTCAACTGGGACTTTGACCGATCACGTTTTAGATGCAGTCAACCGAAGCACAAACAATCGGATGCCCAGTTTTGTTCTTTGTCAGTCGAAGTAGAACTTCGTCATATACAAAGTTAGACATCGGATATGATGAAGTATACGAAGTTAAGCTTCGGATATGACGAAATCACTCCCACTGATCAATACAAATTTAACACTGAGACTTCGAATGTTCATATTTACTCTTGGCCAATCGAAGCAATGGCACTTTGTATATTTCTGTTTTGGTCGTTGTCATCCGAAGCACCTTGACTTTGGATGTCACAATTTAGTCTTAGTCACTTGAAGTGTTGGAACTTCAGATATTTATGTGTTAATATCTACCGGTCGAAGCTCTATGACTTCGGATGTCTTGTTTTAGTCTTTGTCGGTCGAAGAACTCACTTCAACCGTTTATGTGTATTTGTTGACATTTAAAGTTATATATTAATTTTAATTGATAAATTCATCATCTTTTGTTCAATGGGAATGTGACACGTGCCTTTATTAAATGTTTGGATATGTTTGTACCATAGTGGTATCACATGCGTCATACAGTTAGATGAGTTTAAATTAAACTTTATACATGGTTCATTAACTTTCATGATTTCTGTGAGTAGGTTAGATGGAGCACATGACAACCTAAAGGGTGTACAGACAACCCTAAAGTGTGTGCTCATGCATTCTTAGGTACAAGGTCACATGATTAGGGCTATAAATATGCCCTTGTCCTTTGTGAAAGGCTGCGGATAAAAAATTAGGCATCTAGTGTGCGGAAAGAAGCGGGAAAAACTTTGAAAAAGGAGTAGAGCGCAGCCAGGAAGAAGAAGAACAACAAAGAGAGAGCAGGAGTAGAAAACACAAAGAAGGAGAAGAAGAAGATGAAGAGGAAGAGCAGTAGAGCACGCAAGAGCAGCAGATGTGAAGCAGAGCAGAAGAAGAAGAAGAAGAAGAAGAAGAAGAAGCAGAAGAAGAAGAGAGAGAAAAAGAAGAAGAAGCCTGAAGGTAGATAAAGCAAAGGCAGCGACAAGGAAGAAGGGAATTGGATGTGAGATTGTGAAGATCAGATCCAGAATTGAAGAGAAGATTTCTTCCTTCTTTCTATTTTATACTTTCAGAATAATTCATTGTGTGTGAGCTGTGTAAGTGTTCTACACAGATCACCTGGTTGTTTCTATTTTTCTTTTTACAATTGTACTAGGATAGATCGTGCTAGAGGATCTACTTCCTTGTTGAGCTTGTTCTAGCTGTACTTAGATCTGTCTTGTTCCAAAGGGTTGAGCATTGTGTGCTCAGGTTTTTGAGCCGTCGTGCTCAGGTTTTCTAAGCCGTCGTGCTTAGGAGTTTTGAGCTGTTGTGCTCTAGTTTTCTAAGTCATTGTGCTTAGGGGTTTTTAGCTGTTGTGCTCAAGTGCTTGTGAGTCATCGTTCTCACAAGTGGTTTAGGGAGTAGGCCATCGTGCCTATCTTCAGGTTGTTTTTATGAGTCATCGTGCTCACAAGGTGTTGTGGGTTGAGTCATCGTGCTCAATATTTTGTACTCAAGTTTGAGTAGTTTTCCTCCGTCGTGGGGTGGTGGATGTAGGAGACACAATTTGTGTTCTCCAAACCACCTTAAAAATCTCATGTGCACTGTGGTTTGCTTGTGTGATTGTGATGTTAATCGCATAGATGTTTGCATAGGAGTTTCTATATACATACTTGATCTAAACCAACACACCACACTCACATACGTAGATCATATTTGTGGAGTTCTTTTAGAATAGATCTTCTTTTTAATTACCTAAGTTTCCGCTGCAAATTGTATCAAATCTATTCAACCCCCCCCCCCCCCTTCTAGATCTTTGGTGCCATACATTCTATCCTACAGAGGAGATTTTCGTATTCGAGGAAATCACCTCGAGCCAATTGTCAGAGGCCAGGGCAAGGAGGGGTTTCAAAGCTGGTGGTAGGTGATCGACTAGGGATACAAAAAAGAGGTCTCTCATGGAGAAAGGGTAACTTCGTCCTTTGAAGGTGGTGAAAGGCTTAAAGAAATGAGTAATACTTGGTACACCAAGTTCCACATCAAGTGCACACCAAATGGGTGAGGTCCATGTGCACAATTGAGGATGATATGGAAAGGAGGAGAGAGAACATGTGAATAAGAAAAAAAAATAGACGAACAACCTCTTCTTCTCCATCCAGTTCCTTCTCCTCTTCCACTTTGCTGGACTGTGGTTTCGGAGCTGGCAAACAAGACAGAGGAGAGGCTGGTGCTGACGGTAGAGAACTCTAGAGCGTGCACATCGTTGCAGCGAGCGAGCTCCAGCGACGGACAGTGGTTCTGGAGGTACTTTCTGAAGGTGTTCTAGTCGCGGCGCTTCTGCAACTCGTAGCGAGTTGGCAGCTATTGTTGTCACTATATGTCGAGGGAGGGCACCAACCAATGGTGGCTATGGTCGTTGTTGCCTGAGCTGGGCACGCCAGAGTAGTTGGAACTGGTAGGGACGATGATTAGTATCTCAAAAAAACAAAAATGTTGTAATCTGTATAACTATGGAGAATCTGATGTTGAGCCCACACCTGGAGGTTGATAGTTGGCTGAGGTCCCCTTTTATGATGTCAATTTCGGCAATGGGCTGCCTAACTTGTTTATTCCAACATGGCTACCTTATGAAGAGTTCATCGTGCTACTGGCATCTCCCAGTAGGGAAAGAAGCATGGACATTTTGGTGCTACTTTTGGGCTTCTCTGACTACCACTTCTACTCCGGAAAAAGGTGGGTACGCATAGGCTTCGGGTCCCTCACCGTCGCCCTCATACTGCTCTTCCTTGGTTCAGATCAAAACGACTTCTCTCCATGGTCGTCCTCACATGTTCATTTTTTTTTTTTTGACACCAACTATGCGTTCATTCTTGTGGATGTGTGTTTGGGGTTGGTTGTATACAACTTTTTATATATGATTTAGGGCATCGAAAATCATAAAAAGTTTTATATGTGACTGGTGTTACACAATTTTTGTAAGAAAATTATATTCATATGTTTTTTCATTACATGAAGTCTTTCAAAACAGTGCACATGTTAGTGATTTATAGTATATGTCAGCGAATCTTGAGTATATGATACTAAGTGGAGTTACTCGTACGAGTATCTCTACTTAGTGTAAGCCATTGAAAGTTGTACAAGTCTACCTAGTATTACTTAGAGTCATACGAGTAAATCTACCTAGCATAAATCATTGAGAGTCGTACAAGTACTTCTACCTAGTATAAGTATTACTTATTTTGGGTCGTACGAGTAAATCTACCTAGTATAAGACATTGAAAGTCATGCAAGTAAGTCTACCTAGTATGAGCCATTGAAAGTCATACGAATAAGTCTACCTAGTATATATGAGTAAGTCTACGAGTGTGACGCCCCGACGTGGAATATCGGAACGTGAGACAATTGCAATAGCGTGAGTATAGAGCATATAATAGACATCAATCCACTAGACAATTGAATAATACAAAATTTACTATTTTTATTCATAAATCTCCATTAATGTCTATTACATTCATTAATTCAGAAGCATTAATTAGTGTAAGGCCCCGATTTTTCGTCCTTTTCTTTTATAAGTACCTTATTGTGCGAATGTTTACGTGTCATGTATGTAGCTAGATATACATATGCATATAAGATGTGCGTATAACTAATCGTATGCTTATACATATAAAACCTTTATTTTATGCATGCATGTAAGCATGTATGTATACATATGTGCTATCTATGCTATATATATATATGATATTTACTTAAGTGGTAAATTAGGTGTATGATGTGTTGCTCAAATTATATATGTGGTATTGAATGAAGATTGGTATAAAAGTGTGCATTGTGTGTATAATTAGTTAGTAAGTGTTGTTTATTGCATTGTGAAGATAGTATGTACATTATACCGAGCACATTATATACCATCTTGACTATTTATGAATACATGTGTGTACTTAGTTGTGTATATATATATATATATATATATTGTTTGGTTGCATGATGTAATTGGTGTGTACATTATACCCTATGTATTGCATACATGTACATAAGAAGGATTAGGGTTTCTGTGAAATTGTATGTTCTGGCCGAAGACCATGTCGACGGCAGCATCTGTGGACGTCAAGGACAAGTAGGCGGCGACCTCGATGGACGCTAACTATTATTATGGACGTCCGTTGATGTAGACGTCTACTTCCCTGACAATTTTCTGAGCAGCTGCATGGTGTGCCATGCCTCCGATTGGGGGATGCCAACCACCCCCCAACGGCTCCTTCGCCCCTGCCAAGACAGACCCCATGTCTTGTCTATATGACCACCCACCCCTTGCAACCTAGAAGTCCCTTTGACCCTTGCAAGAGGGGAAGAAACCCTGGCCCCAAAAGGGTGAGAAAAACCCTAAAACCCTGAGAGCTGTGAGGAAACCCGAACTTGGGAGGCTTTGATCCACGATTTGGAGCTTCTTCCGAGATCTACTTCGACAAGGAGGGAGACAACACATCCGGCTACACATCCCCGGCCCTGGATTGCAGAGGGAGCATCACAGAAGCCGGAGTGAAGGCATCTTGGAGGCTTCTTGGAACTGCCCAAGGAGAGCTTCTCCAACCATTTTGATCCCTTTAGGAGTTTTTCCAAAGGCAAGTAACCCTTGCACTTCGTCCATGTATGTGTCTAGGAGGTTTTTGTGATTTTTACGGATTTTTCTCGTGTCCTGGATCCCCTACATTCACCATTCTTTAGAGCTCGGACTGTGTTTTTACACAGGTCCGAACTCGACGTCCAGATCTATTGCCGTTGAGATCTTGAGTCAGCGGCTAACGATGTTGCCGCCAACTCTTGTAAACGTCCATAGTATGCCGTTGAGTTCTTCTTGACAGAACAGTGAACTGTTCTGCCCTATATCCTTAATTTCCAGATTTCTACGCATGAGGATATAATGTAAATTTTATATGTTATGTAAAATAGATAATGTGATGTGTGTGAAATTTCCTGTATTTATCTGTGGATGGCATAATTTATTAGAATTATTGAAAGGCATGTGTAGGAAAGAGGTTATGCTTGGTTAATTTTGTTTCCCATGATTTCTGAGGAATTAAATGCTGTAGAATTTTATGAACCATGTTTATATGTATCAGTCCATGCCCTGCAAATTTGGGGATTTTCCCGTATTCATGCGAATTTTTATAATTCCTACAATGAGAAATAGAAAGCATGTGTAGACCTTGTGAAAATTCTAGTAAATCGTGTGTTGGAAATAAATTTGGGAAAAATTTCTTGTACCAATATGTATATGTGGCTCATGACTGTGCATGATCAAATCTGAAATCCATGTCATGTTCTATGTTAACTTAGTTTATGAATGGCATGAAACTGAGTGTTTTAATTTCTATAAATGCATGTGAATTCAGAAAAATGTGAAACCTTGTATGTGTGTTCTTATACCCGAAAACAGCATGTGGTTAAATTTTCAAAGAAATTTGATGACAGTAGCCTATACTATGAGATTTCCATGTGAAAATGAGTTATAATTACATGTACCATGATTAAGGTTAAATGATGTGCGTTCCAATTAATCCATGAGGGCTACTAAATGCTTGATTTCTGTTATTAGTGGTATCATGCTAGGGAAGAACAGAACCATGTGCATAAATAAGAAAGTGTGAATATCATATGTAAAACGTGTGTTAATCGGAATGTGTAATGTGTAAAATGTGCCGTGTGTGACACTGCTTCCATAGAGGGCTGTGGAACTGTACCATGGAAAAGTCCCCATGGGAAGGTTCAATGTGTATGTGTATCCTATGGGCATTAGGATGAAATCCTGGTGGCGGACAAGTACCGTCGATAGGGTGGAGAGGGCTTCTCCCGGTCTGCGCAGTACCAAGGCTTATCACTGTTTTGCCTAGGTGATAAGTATGTGTTATGTGTTATGTGTTATGTGTCCTTCTAATGGTGGTTTGGACTATGTGTCACGGCATATAAATGTGAAATGTGAACGTGTATATGTGAAGATTGTGTAAGTGCCATGTGAATATGTGCAAAATGAAAGATGTGTACATGTGAATGTGTAAATGTGTAACATGTGAAACCAATGTGTTAGAGTGAAAACTTTGATTCCTAATGTGATAATGATAGAAACATATTAGAACAGCAAGCTAATTAGATAAGCAATCATGTTATTGTGTGCAAGAATGTCCATAGAATCCACGCTAGAATCTTCCTTTCACCATGTGCAAAAACCATGCCTAAATTGCTCTCATGATGTGGTGTGAATGAGACAAGTTCTTAATTGAGTTCATATGTTGACGGAATGAGAAAAGAACATGTGTTAGATTATTGTTTGTTTGAACATAATTCATATGTTATAAAACTAGTAGAAGCATTATGCTAGGTTTCCCTTGAATAACAATAGATATGCGTAGAAGGTGTAGGAGAGTGAACCATGTGATGTGAATATGTTAGAGTGTGAGAGATGAACTTGCATGTTATGAGACTTCTAATCCATGTCAAAACAGCAACCTTAATGCATGAGAAATGATAGTTAGCATGTGCTACCATGTGTAGAAACCATGATGGTAGTGTTTCCTTTAATGCATATGAGAACCTCATGTTTAGTTGCTTTCATGTTTTAGTTAATTAGAGATGTAGCTTTCGTGTGATTGGATGAGTAGAAACATGTGATAGATAGTTTAAATTGAAAGGTATAAATCATGTTCCATGTGCTTTAAATTTGTAGGAATACCCTGACAGGTTGTGATAATATCACATAACCTTGCTACACGCTTAGATTGAATGCGATTGAATGTGAATGCCTATATGATGTATACATGTATGAAGTGTATGGTGTTATTTGTTGAGTCTTTTAGACTCACTCCTTGCTTCGGCGTACAGGTTTAGTAGGTGACCCTACATCTTTTGGAAGAGACAGTGGAGAGCGACTCCGAGCGCGGAGAGTAGCTTGGCGGAGTCGTTATTGTTATATTTCGCTTTCATAGTATGTAATTTGAGGCATTGTATTGAACTATTATGTAATTGTAAACAAACTATGTAATTTGATGATAAAATTGTAGTTATGTGGACAATGTACCTTGTTTAAAATTTCAGTTAAGTAAGCTTTAGCTTTCCTTTATTTGCTATATGGACTGTGGATGTCAATGTGGATGATGAAATTGAAGACAGTAGTCTTTTCTTCCGCTACTCTGTACTTATATTTGTGTACATCTCAATCGAATGATAGTGTCAGGTAAATGTCCCGCTGTGGTGATCTTCGTCGTGCCGACGTGGGTTGGTACAACCGTACCGGCATAGCGAGGGTCGTCACAATTAGGGCCCAATTTACATCATTACAATTGAATAAAATACTAAGCTAAGACTTCTAGGATAGCGCTAGGACTTCAGGAACACTCTCGGATCACTCTTAGTCGTTCCCTTCCTTATGAGTGTTGATTTCATCGTTTGACTCACCTGCGAACGTATCAAAAATACCACAGGGTGAGCGATAACGCCCAGTAGGTCTTAAATCTCATGGCCAGACATATCACATATAATATTTCACTTACTTATATATACACTCACTAACATATGGTTGATTTTCACAAACACATTGTCCGACATCTCTTCTAGGTCACAAACAATAGTGCATTTCACTAACATAAGCATATTTTTACACACACACACGTCAATTTACTGGCACATATAAGATTTCACTCACATATGTGTGAGGACTGAAAGACATCTTTTGTTTCGCAAGTCACAAAATAGAGTACTTCACTAACATATATAACTTTTCACATAGTTATAGGAACATTCACTCATATACACAAATGTTCATCAACAAGGCGAAGACACTGTCCAACATCTCTTGCAGGTCATTGACAGCCTGTACATTTCACTAACATAATCACACTTACACACATTTATACGTAAATTCACTGACATATATATGATTTCACTCATATATGTGTGAGGACTCACATACATCTTTTATTTTGCAAGTCACAAAATAGAGTAATTCACTAACATATATAACCTTTTACATACTTATAGAATCATTCACTCATATACACCAATGTTTGTTAACAAAGCTAAGACATTGTTGTAGACACCCAATTCTGGCCTATGAGTCGAACCATATTTCTTGCACCAGATTGAGAGCATGAACCCACGTTGCCCTACCAAAGTAGGGGCGGGCCTGCTCCAATTAGCACTGCATGTCGTCTGCCTCCTCCAGATACAGCTGCTACACCACCTGCAAAATTGAGAACACACCCTGTTAATGGTCAAAGCAATTAAGGAAAAAAACTGGGAATTAGAAAAGGGCTAGTACTCACATCTAGCTGGAGGTAGACGTCAATCGCATCATAGATGGACGATAATTGTTCCTTTAGAGGGTGGGTGTCTCGACATGTCACCCACCTCCTCGCCAAGGGCACCAGGCCCGGTCTCTCCAGTATCCCCCATCCTAGGCCTGGAAGATAGAGATAAGTCCAGGCCTACAAAAAAAGTCACTTGATTAGATCACATGTATGCAAATTTGAAATTCATAACTGGAAGAAGAAGGGAGCTGAAAGTACCTGAAGAAGGGGGAAGAAACCACCGATCATCGTCTGTCGGTGGGAGATCCCCAGGCTGTCGAACTAGTGCGCTAGAAGAGCGACACCCCAGGCATAGTCCCTCACATGGTCCAAGTCCTCTAGCAGTGGCAGGAATCGAGAGTGGATTGTGTCGCCCCTTATGGCAAACAAAAGTGTACCAAGGAAGAATGTGAGGAAACAACGTAGGTCCATGTCGGCGAGAGGTCCTAGCACACTATCTAGGGTCTCTCTACATCCCCTGACTAGCCTGCCAAGATGCTCATATGGGGTCTCTCCTACCTCACGACCGGTTTGCTTGAGCCCTAGACTCTCCTATAGATCTTCTCGGGGACCGGCGATGCCCGACGCCTGACGGTCAATCCTAACAACCTCTGTGCCACATCTCTATAGTAGGGATAGGTGAACCCACTCACCAGGTGCCCATAAACCCTCATCCTGGGGATCCTACTCACATCCTCCAAATCGGGGATCAACCATGGGAACACGAATGCAGTCTCCTCGGTGTCCCACCGACTCTTCAATGCTTGAGTGAGTGGGGCGTCTACCCTCATCCCCTCCATGCGGAGGACCTCCCCAAACCCCATCTCATCCAATCGTCCCCTCTGGAAGACTGGGAGGGCTAGATACATCGCTAGTACTAGAAGCAAGGAGACCCTAGCCCTCATCTCTCCCTACAAGTGCAAAGGAAGCAAATGTGTCAGTAAATCAAGCAATTTATAGTTCTCGGATGAGGTCGCAATGACCCGATGGGTCATGACCTTGACGTGATGGGCGTTGATTGTCGCGACCACTAACTGGGCTACAACAATGTTGTCGCAATGGGACGGTTTGTGGCGTTCTCAATCACCTAGCCGACTAGAGAAATCCTTCTCCGATGGGGGTTCTCTTGGGCATCTTGCCCTACATCCAACCTCAATGGGGCCTCAACACAAAAAATCATCCACAATTGAGGCGTTTAAGGCATGGGGGGACTCACCTTCTTCATCGCTTCCTCCAGGGCTTCCGCCGCCGCCTCCATGTCTATCGCCGGTGCTTCCTCCTCCGCCATTTCTACCATCGAAACCTCCTCACCCATCGGAGTCACCTTCTCCTGGCACGGGACCCTCCTCTCCGCCGGTCGCTTCGCCCTCTCATCACCATGGGAACCGTAGTCGCCGTTTCCCCCTTCCATTGTCTGTTGGGTTACAATGTGTATGATGACATATGCTTAATTGTTTTTGATGATGAGTGACATAATTGATGGTGTATAAATGTTGGAAGATAAAAATGACAAAGACATGAATAAATGACCATCATGCTTCTATTGATCACCTATATGAACAATGCCTGTACAAGCAAGCCAAACCAACGAAAATCGGTGCTGCCTCACACGAAACACAAGGCACTCTGCCCCACATCATTCTGTCAGGCAACAAGAAACCAACACAGCAAGAGACAACAATAGGTCACCACAACCTATCGCACCACAAGAAAACAACGCGCACGAGGAGAGCAACCAGCTCAACCTCAAGACAGCACAAGGGGAGGACCTTCACCACAAAGGTCGCCACGGTGCGCGACATGGCACCAAACTGCCCTGCCAGCACCACCACCCCGAGCAACCAACGGAAAGCAGGGGAAGGAGACCCTCACAACGAATCTCTTCCACACGCAAGGGAAAACCACTAAACGAGACTGGCACTTCCACAGAAGCACAACCAGCCAGACACCCATGGAACTCACTAGACCACCATCTGGCAGAGCCCACAGGGTGCGAGAAACGAAGCCAACCTCCCGACTCTGGGGACACACGAAGTCCCACCAGCGCAGTCGGGAAACCCAAAAAATGATCAGGAACACAACCTGGCCAGCACCACGGCCAGATACACGGTCAAAGACACCACACCTTGACCGGCGACACCTATGCAGACTGTAACACGGACAGTCCAACCGGCAACAACGATAGCTCATCTCCACCGAGAGAGAGCAGCGACAACCAAAACAACACGAAGCAAATTTGGGGAGAACCTCCACCAAAAATGCCAAGAGCCGTCCTGGGAGAACCTCACCAGGACGTAGCCCAAGCAAACGGCTAATAGAGAGAACACAGTAGACAGCGGAAGCAACACAAACTGGTTCTGGGAGAACCTCCACCAGAACCACCAAGGTGTCGTTCTGGAAAAACCCACCAGAACGCACCAGCCAACACAACAACTACATACATCAACCCTGAGGTAGCACAACAACTGGAAGAAAGAAGCCTGGCACAGTCCTGAGAGCAAACCTCACCAGGACAACAACCAATAGTTTTGGGAAACCGCACCAGAACACAGGACAACTAAGCGATGCGCCTCAACCTCGAGGGCAACGCAACAGTAACCAACCAGACAATAGAGACCTCAAACCAAGGAGGCAACATAGCGAAAGACTTTAACGAGCACAGAAGCAGTCTTAGAGGGAGAGGAACCCTCACTAGGACAACAACAAACAGTTCTGGGAAACACCACCAGAACATAGCAGCCAAGCGATACACCTCAACCCAGAGGGCAATGCCGCAACAACCAGAAACGAGCACAACACAGTTCTGGGGAAACCTCACCTCCACCAGAACCAACAGAGAAGAACTCCGGGAGCACCTCACCAGAGTTCACAACCAGTCAGCCCAAGGCAGACAATAGCCATAGACAGGTGTCGCAAGGCTCAACCAGCGGCGCAACACGGCACACAAGCATCTGCTTAGCTCGAGCAAAGACGCCGACTGAGTAGAGCACAACGCCCAACGGCGCACAGGCACACAAGGCCAAACACACAGCCAGCACAACACACACCCCAACAACAGGGGGGGGGGGACATCCAACAAGGACACACCCCAGCAACAAGGGGGATTGCCAACAAGGTAAGGACACCTTCTACCGGTTCCGCAGACCACAACCCTGCACCGGTGAAGGCCACACCACACGCAGGCTCTCTTAGCCTTCGCGACACACCCACACGGATGCGCAGGTCGAGAACGAACCCAACCGCAGCACGAGCGAAACAGCAACCACACTCGCAGCACGCGCCCCCAGCAGCAACAGCAACACACTCGGACCCTGCTGGAAAGCTAGCCACCTGCAACAAAGAGCCAAAAGCTCACCTAACAGCAACTACACACGGACGGGCCAGCAGCACACGAGTACCTTTCTTTGGGACAGCCATAGTTATTAAGCCATTACAAATGTCATTGGACCCCTGAGCTCTGATACCACTATAACGACCTGACCTCCCAGACCCCCGCTAGGGACCCCCGAAGGTCGTGCCGCCACCCACGGATCCGAAGACCCAGAAGGGTTAGAATTTAGTCCAGTGAGATAAGCAATGAATTTAAATGACTATAACAAGAAAGACTGTACATTAACAAAGAAATTAAGTATAACATGTCCCAAATAAAAGTATAGGTACATAAAGAAGGTGCAGTCCTTAAGGGGCATCCCCCGACGACTTGTAAAAAGGACACTCTCAACTCACGGTAAAAGAGCACTCACGCTCACAACTCACACCGCTGGCAACGCACGGCGCAACAAACCGCCACCACGACCGTCCGGAAACGAACTCCTGCGACAGCGAGTCCCTACCTAAAGAGAGTAGGGGGGTGAGCCTCACGAACAAGGCTAAGTAGGGATAACCAATCCCTTAGCAGCCAAAGCAGCAGGAACTCTAACAAAAGCGGAAGCAAAACTACTCTACAAAGCAGTAAAGCGAGAAACGCCTACCACAGAGTACTACAAAGCAGCGGAAATAGAGAAACGCCTTGACCACAACCCGGGTCAAGCCAAACACGACTCCCGCAGAACCAGCAGAGTCAAACACATGCGGAAGCAACTAGAGCAACGCCACGACCCGCAACCAGGGTCGGGCCAGAGCAACACAATGCGGAAGCAAACCCTCGTCACACACCCGCCGAGACAAAGAAGCTCACGGAACACCAGAGCAACCACGTGAGACCAGAGTCTCACGACACAAGCACCAACATCCTGGACCTGCACGAGGTCAGAGAGGGACAACGAGGTGTCAACACGAGAGACACCGAGCAACTATGTGAGAAGCAACATCTCACCACAGGCACGACCACCTCAGACCTCCACAATGTCGAGGGCCCACAAGCAGAACCACCCTGCACCTCGGTCACTCCACGAGGTCAGGGAACTACACCTATCGGTGCTACCACGAACGGCACTAAGGAACAGGTTATAGAAACAGCAGTCGGGTGTCAGCAGTCGACACCCCGAGAGAACCCGCAGAATGGAAACCACTAAACATGGCCCATGAGGCCAACTAACTAAGCCCACGGAAACTAGACACGGCTAGGCTACAACCACCGTGTAAACCAGGGAAACGGGAACACAATCACGGAAATAGCGTGTGAAGCAACGTCACAACAAGAACAACCAAGCCACCTCCATAAGTAGCTAAGAGGAGGGCACACAGTCCACTCCTCCAGCTCACCAGCCGCTGACTCCTGCCTACAACCTCCTCGGTAGAGTGAGGCTAGCGAGTCATGGCAAAGAACAACACAACCACCGCAGCCCGGCCGAGCTGCGGCCCCACGCCTAACCTCCCTACGTGGCTCCAGAGCCAACGCAGAACGAGGCAGTGAGAAGGACTAGCTGGTCTGCACCGAACGAGCACCACAACAACCTCGGCATCCAATACCCAGCTAAGGGAGATCCACAAGCGACTCTATGCCACTGTCCCCACCGTTTTCCACTTCTGCTCCAAGTCCGAGACTTGAGCATGCCCGCCGTCCGAAGAACTCCCTCAACAGACGCGCAGGGCTAGGGGTCCCAGGAAACGATAACAACCTGTCTCGCGGACAAGCCCTCAAGTGCCGAGCACCGAGCGAAAGAGAACTGGTGTGGCAACCACCACAGAAACAACACAACTGGCTTGTAACTAAGACAAGCCCAGCTGGCACAGGCACGCACGGCACCCCTTCAAGGAACAACCTCCAGAAGGGCCGTCGGCCAACGCCGGCACACACGACACGGCCCGAGAAATCGGAACACCACAGACAGAACAGAAACCACCTCTCTTCTAATAATCGATTGACAGATAGACAATCGATTATTAGACAGACGCGAGCCTCCTAGCACAGCTGCTAGGACACGGTCACGAAGGTGTCATCTTCGGTCAGTGAACGCAGGGAGGCAACCTGCCGCGTTCCCACCAGAAGGTCCTAAGGGCACACCTTGCTCTGGGGCACATGCCGACATGCCAATCGTGGCCACGGAAACACACGAGGAAGACCAGGTATTGGCGTGCCCTCCTAAGCTATCGCGATACCATCGCGACGGTCAGGGCCACCGCAACAAGACCTAGGTCGCATCGGGGAAGTGTGTTGTGAC
Organism: Colocasia esculenta; assembly: GCA_014218235.1. Lineage (NCBI taxonomy): Eukaryota > Viridiplantae > Streptophyta > Magnoliopsida > Alismatales > Araceae > Colocasia > Colocasia esculenta. Next base: position 82,963,780 of record CM024760.1, read on the forward strand.
AACTCTTGTCGCGACAGGAAAATAGGCCGCAACAACCTTGTCGCGATGCGAAACTGGGTCGCAACATGATCCTTATCATGACGGCCATCCGGGCCGCGATAAGGTCGTGTCCGACCGTGGCGATGCCTTCTCTGATGTCGCGATGCGCTCGGCGGTCGCAACATCAGCTGGAAGGCCGACCGACGGGATCCACATCCTGTGATCGCCACAAACGCTACAACTAGCACAACACAGGGAGGGGAGCATGGTGAAAGCAATAAAAGCATGCAAACACCCATTAGGACCTTCAATCCACACTAACAAGAAAGGGCATAAGCATCCCTACTGGAGAACGAACAACCAAACCCACGAAGGGCCTTCACGACGTCACGGCCGCCTCCTCCTCGCTCCACACGACACACCACCGCTCCGCACGAGCCGCCGCCGCTCCGCCAAGCCCGAACCGCCGGAGGAGGAGAGGGAGAACTTCTCCTCCTCGGGGAGGAGAAGGAAGGAGAAAAGCCAAAAGAGGGGGAAGGGGTGCTGGCCAAGGCTTTTAGCCTTCGGCCCCCAAGACGCGACGGGGCGGGGCGTCGCGTTACCAACCGTAACGCGACGGCTGCCCAGACCACGACCAGAACGTGCCCACCCAGGGCGCCGCGACAATCCGATAGGTCAGTCTACCACGCCTGCCACTCTGACAGGCGTCAGACGACCAAAAAGTAGAAAGCAGTCGCGACTCGTTGGCCGGGCGCGACAAGAACGTGATGCCGAAGGCGGTCGCAACAGGGATGACTGTCGCGACGGGCACCTCCGTCGCGACAAGGCCAGTCATCCCACACACAACGGAAAGCCGGAAAGCCCGAGATGTTACACCGTCGCATTAAGAACGGGATGTGATATCCTGTCACGATGAGGTTGAGAATGCAACCTATCTGGTCGTCGTGTTCTCAGAGCCTCAGCCCGAGCTCTGGCTGATGGCATGTCCCTTTTCCAATTTAGGTCCAAGCCATCCAACACAACACAGTGCCCATTAAAAATCCTGTATCAAATCGCATGATGGTGCAAAAATCATGAAACAAGTTTTAATCGATAGAAAACATGGAGATCTATCACTGAGCATGTTTAATTAGAAAGTAATTACATGTAAGGCATGCTTTGAATAGGTTGATCTTCGGTAACCTAATCATGCATAGTCATGGAAAAATGATTTAATTGAAAACGAATACAGGATAGAAATTAGGGCAAGTAGGGGCATTTGAAAGCTAGTAACAAGTAGTATTTAGGAGAATAATCTCACGGCATGAGATCGAGTACACGCATGGATCTAAGGTAAACAAAAGGGTTCGGGTACAAGATGATGACAGGAATTCACAGAATTAATTCTCCCTCATGGATGAACAAAAAATAACGAAACTAGAGGGATTTTGTAGAGGATCATGAGGGCTACCTAGGGTTAAAGTTTCACGATTTGTGCTTGAGAGATTGCCTACCTTTCACGTGTTTAAGATCCTAGGGCTTGATGACGAAAAAAAGATAGAAAAACCCTCCTTGTTCCAGCCTTCTCCTCCCTTGCTCCTTCGTCCACAGCTTTCTCCTTCATCCTCCAGAGCTCCAACAACGATTTAGAGGGTGATAGGGTCGAGATTGTGGTGTTTTGTATGTTTAAAGAGTCCGACCATCTTCAAACTCTTATCTCTTCTACAAACTCCGAAAATCAATAATTATCTCCTATTTTCCTTGCCATTATCTACCTAATAGGATGAGGAGATGGCTAATTTCGTGGGTAATGGATTAGGATAGGTATAAAACTCTTCATTAGGATATTTATGAGTTATTTAGTAATTATCTCAACCCATTTCTATTTATTAATTAATTAGATACGAATTTCACTTAATTACCTCTCCTCCCATGATGGGCTTTTCATAATTGGGCCCAATCTATTAGGTTTGGACCACTAGTTTAACCAATTACCAATTTAGCTTAGTGGGTATTGATTTAATTCCCTTAAATTCTATTTATTCTCTTTTTATTCCAATTAAGTTTATTTTTCTCATTTATTTAATTTAAAATTTATTTTGTTTAGAAATTAAAATTCAAGGTTGCTACATCCTCTCCCTCTTAAAAAGAATTTGGCCCCCAAATTCATATGATCGCGAGAGGAAGAGTGACTTACTGAACAATTTCGGATAATTCCGTCGCATGGTTGTTTCGGGTTCCCACGTGGCTTCTTCCATTTCATGATTTCTCCACAGTATCTTGACCACGGGAATAGCTCGATTCTGAAGTTGTTGCATTTTGTTGTCCAAGATCTTCGCTGGCCTTTCTTCATAGGTCATGTCTTTGTTCAAAATATTATCATCATAGCTGATTGTGTGTGATGGATCATACATGTACTTGCTCAGCATTGATACATGAAAGACATTATGTACTGTAGAAAACTGAGGAGGTAGTGCTAAACGATACGCCACCTCACCAACTCTATCCAATACCTCAAATGGACCTATGAATGTTGGTCTTAACTCCTTTCATTCCAAACCTTTGAAATCCTCGAGTTGGGGATACCTTCAGCATCACATGATCTCCAATTTGAAATTCTAAATCTCTTCTTCTCTTGTCTGCATAGCTTTTCTTTCTGGACTGAGCTATCTTAATCCTGTCTCGGATAATCTGTATATCCCTGCCTGTGTTTTGCACCATGTCTGGTCCCAGCCATTGCTGTTCACCAACTTCATTCCAACACACTGGCGATCTGCAACTTCTGCCGTACAGTGCTTCGAATGGTGCCATCTTAATGCTGACTTGATAACTGTTGTTGTAGGCGAATTCAATCAGGGATAGCTGCTCATTCCAATACCCTTCAAAGTCTATGGTGCAAGCTCGCAGCATATCTTCTACTATCTGATTTGTCCTTTCTGTCTGCCCATCAGTCTGCGGGTGGAATGCTGTGCTAAAGTTTAGCTTGGTGCCTAATGCAGTCTGAAGTCCCTTCCAGAATCTAGAAGTGAACCTAGGATCACGATCTGAGACAATGGACATGGGAACTCCATGTAATCTTACTATTTCTTTTACATATAAAGCTGCTAACACATCAACACTCCAAGTGCTTTTGATTGCCAAGAAATGTGCGGACTTCGTTAATCGGTCCACAATGACCCATATAGCATCGAGTCCACCACGAGTTTGGGGTAAACCCATGATGAAATCCATTCTGATGCTTTCCCACTTCCATTCCAGTATGTCCAGGGGCCTAAGTACACCGGCAGGATGATGATGCTCTGCTTTTACCTGTTGACAGGTGAGGTAGTGCGCAGCATGCTCAACCACCTCACGCTTCATGTTGGGCCACCAAAATGACCTTTTCATGTCTTGGTACATCTTGGTTGCACCTGGGTGAATTGTATACTTGGTCTTGTGGGCTTCGTCCATCAGCTTTCTCTTCAACTCATCATTGTCAGGCACACATGTCCTGGCTTGGAATAATATCCTCCTATCCTCAGAGATGGAGAAATTAGGTCTGTCAGCTATGGTCTCCCTGACTCGGACTAGGAATGGATCATTAGCCTGCTACTCTCTGATCTCGACAAAGATGTTGGGTTGAGCTCTAAGATTAGCCACAAACATCTGATCACTCCTCTGCTCGATGTTCAGATCCAGACTGGTGAATTGCTCAAGTAATTGCATCTTGCCCATGACTAAACAAGATAGTGAAGCTACTAGCTTCCTACTAAGTGCATCTGCTACTGCATTACCTTTGTCTGGGTGATATTGAATGTTGAAATCAAAATCATTCAAGTACTCCAACCATCTCCTTTGTCTAATATTAAGCTATTTCTGAGAAAATAGGTACTTCAGACTCTTGTGGTCGGAGTAGACAATGATTTGTTCCCCATACAGGTAATGCCTCTAGATCTTGAGTGCAAATACCACTGCGGCTAGTTCTAAATCATGGATAGGATAATTGACTTCATGTGGCTTCAACTGCCTTGAAGAATAAGCTATGACCTTCTCATTCTGCATTAGCACACAGCCTAGACCGATTTCAGATGCATCAGTGTAGACTGAGAATCCTTCGCCCTCAACTGGTAACGCGAGGACAGGTGCAGAGGTCAAGAGTTGCTTCAGGGTCTGAAAGCTCTTCTCGCACTCCTTGCTTCAGACATAGGGATTCACTTTTCGCGTAAGGCGAGTAAGAGGTACAGATATCTTGGAGAAGTCTTTTATGAACCGACTATAGTAACCAGCCAGTCAAAGAAAGCTTATGATCTCAGTGACATTGGTCGGTCTTTCCCAGTTGAGTACGGCTTCTACCTTGGAAGGATCGACTACTATACCATCCTTGGAAATGACATGGCCTAGAAAAGACACCTCCTTGAGCCAGAATTCACACTTGCTCAATTTGGCGTAGAGCTTGTTATCCCGCAAGATCTGCAGAGTGATCCTCAGATGCTCCTCATGCTCTTCCTTGGTCTTGGAATATATGAGAATATCATCAATAAACACCACAACGAACTTGTCGAGGTATGGCCAATAGATGCTGTTTATCAATTGCATAAAAGTTGCAAGAGCATTGGTTAGTCCAAAAGGCATGACTACAAATTCATAGTGACCGTACCTGCTCCTGAAAGCTGTCTTGTAAATATCTGCATCCTTCATTCTCATCTGATGATATCCCGATCTAAGGTCAATCTTAGAGAAATACTCAGCTCCTGAGATTTGATCAAACAGTTCATCAATGCAAGGTAGAGGGTACTTGTTCTTGATAGTGAGATTATTCAACTGCCTGTAGTCGATACATAACCTCAGAGATCCGTCCATCTTCTTGATGAACAACACCGGTGCTCCCCAAGGAGAAGTACTTGGTCGAATGAATCCCTTTTCCAGCAACTCCATCAATTGCTCCTTCAACTCTTTCAATTCAGCAGGGGACATTCTATAGGGTTGGCGTGATACCAGTGTAGCTCCAGGTATGAGATCAATTGATAAATTTACATCTCTCTCTAGTGGAATGCCTGGCAGCTCATCGGGAAACATGTCGGGGTATTCTTGTACGATATGCATGTCTGATATCTTGGATGCTTTCTTTTCAATCACAATTGTGGCAAGAAATGCCACACAGCCCTTTCTTATCATGTTATGTGCTTTTATAGCAGAGACGAGAGACAAGTGCTGTAGCGACCCTCATTATACCGGTACGGTTATACCAACCCACGTCAGTATAGTGAACGTTGCCACAGTGGGACATTTACCCAACAATAACATTCAGCTGAGATACACGTGAATATAAGAACAGAGTAGCGGAAGTAAAAGAACCACTGTCTTCATTTCATTCATCATCCACATTTAACATACATGATTCGATAACATTTAAAGAACTAAAAGTCCACATAATTAAATTGCTGAAAATCAAATACATAATTGTCCACACTTATACATTTTTCCATGATAATGCTAGTACAATGTTGCAATTACATACATCAAAATGTCAAAATGTCACAACTAAGCTTCGGCAAACTAGCTACTCCCCGCGCTCGGAGTCGCTTTCCACGGTCTCCTCCAAAGCCGTCGCGTTACGGTTGGTAACGCGACGCCCCGCCCCGTCGCGTCTTGGGGGCCGAAGGAGATTAGCCACAAACATCATGTGTTATATGTGTACAATGCGTAGAATCCATGCTAGGGACAATCCTTACTTATGTGTAACCCATTCCATGTGTGTTTACTCTCACATTGTGGTTTGAATGAGAACATAGCTTTCATGTGTTAGATTGTAAAGTGTTAAACCACGTCAAATCATCATATCATGGATTTCAATTTCACATCCTCACATTTTGGTTTCACATTTTTACACAATTTCTAATTCACATACTTCACTTTTTACACATTGCACATTTACACATTCACATTTACACATTGTTCACACTACACAATTTGCACATGATCACAATCACATTCACATTTTACACTTTAGTGCCGTGACACATAGTCCAAACCACCATAAGAAGGACACATCACATCACATACACATAGACGCCACCTAGGCAATACAGTGACGACTCTTGGACTGCGCAGACCGGGAGAACAAGTCTCCACCCTAACCAGTGGTACTTGTCCACCTCCAGGATTTCATCCTAATGCCCTTAGGATCACAACACATTGAACCTTCCCATGGGGACTTTTCCATGGTACGGTTCCACAGCCCTCTATGGAAGCAGTATCACACTTGGCACAGTTTTACACATTACACATATCGGTGTTTACACACATTTTACACATGACGCTCATATCTCATTCATTCTCTCATTCGCAACATGACTCTGTTTTCCTAATCATGCCACTACAGATGACAAAAATTAACATTCAGGAAGCTTCACAATCAGGTTGGGTTACACAGAAATTAAATCATTTCACAATGGCATGCATTGATTACCTATTTTTGCATGGAAAATTCATATTGCATGGTATAGTTTTCCAAATGACCTAAGAATTTAACCACATGCTGATTTTGGGTTTAGGACCCCACATGAAAATTTTTACATTTTTCTGATCCAAAATGCAATCGCAGAAAATTTAACATAAATTCCCGTATTATTCAAAATCCAATTTATCATGATGTATAACATAAAATTTTAGTTTTAACAGATCATAACCCTGAACTCAGTATACACAATACCACGGGAATTTTCCCGAATTTATTTCACAGTACACAATTTACTGGAGATTTTACAACCCTACACATGTTTTTCTAATTCCATTTCAGAAAATTCAATAAATCAGAGGAGCATGGAGAAAATTCCCAAAAATTCAGAGCATGGACTGATTTACCCACTCTCAGTTTAGAAAAATTTAGGGCATCCAACTTCACATGAATTGCACAAACGGTAACGAACATGGTCTAGGTCTCATCATGCATACATTCTCCGTAATAAAACCATTTATGCCAAATCACAGAAATTGCAAGGATCTCACCACACATTCAGACATCCATATTACATATCATAATAGGTTTACAATATATCATCATCGCAAAACACATCGAAAGTAATCATATGTGAGGAGAGAACAATTCACTGTTCTGTCCAGAAGAACTTAGCGGCAGTCTCTGGCCGTTCCAGGAGTGGACGGCAAGATCGCTGGACGCACACAGGGGATCTCGGCGTCAAGGGCATTGACGCCAAGTTCCTGTCTGTGCAGAAACACAGACCGAACTTCAAATAACAAGAAGAATGGGGGATCTAGGACACGAGGAAAAATACATGAAAATGATAAAACCCTACTTGACATCTACATGGACGATAGGGGTAGGTTACTTGCCTTCCAAAAACTATCCAAAGGGATCAAAGGTGGCGGTGAAGCTCTCCTTGGGCAGTCCCAAGAAGCTCCCAAGAAAGCCTTCCTCTGGGTTCCTGAGCAATCTCCACAGCAGATCGGGGTCGGGGATGCCTTCCTCGATGTTTCAGCTACCTCCTTGTCTTGGTAGATGGCCGGAACAAGCTTCAGATCGCCGGATTAAGGGTTGCAAAGATGGGGTTTTCTCACAGTTTTCTCTAGGGTTTTTCTTCTCCTTCTTCTCCTCTTGCAAAGAGAGCCAAGAGAGGGCTGTTGAGGTTACAAAAGGCTTGATAAATAGGAGAGGGGGCTCTCCTTTCACGTAGGCTTGAAAAGAAGCCTTTCAGACCATTGGGGACAGCTCCCCAATGGGTGAGCAAGCTTGCTCCCAGAAATCCGGCTCTGCAACGCATGTAGGTCAGAGAAATTAGCGTCCACATCGCTGGACGCTGGACTTAGTGTTGGCGTCCATATGGTTGATGCCTACAAAACACCAATGTCTATTGATCTTGACGCCAAGTTGGCCTTCGGCCAAAACTCAAAAACATGCATAAACCATGCACAACTTATACCTATTTACGAGCCATATGTATACTATCATGTACACACTACCATCACACCATTCATACATTATTTACAGCGAATGATACACATGCATACATAAGTATAAATAGTTAATACATATGTAGATATGTACATCTATGCATACACAACATGAATTATTTACACGAAATTAAAATAATACAACAAAATTCGAGGGCTAAGCACCCTCTCCCCCTTAAAGAAACTTCGTCCTCGAAGTTAGAACGACACTACTCAAACAAAAGGGGATACTTCTTCTTCATCGCATCCTCAAGCTCCCAAGTAGCCTCCTCTCGCGAGAAGTTCCGCCATAGAACTTTCACCGACGCAATACTCTTGTTCCGGAGATGCTAAACCTTCCGGTCAAGAATAGCTACTGGTTGCTTCACATACGACAAATCTGGCTGAATCTCCACTGGCTCATAACTAATCACATGAGACGGATCTCGGACATACTTCCTGAGCATAGAAACGTGGAATACGGGATGAACACGTGCCAAAGCTGGGGGTAATGCTAGCTCATATGCCACGCTGCCCAATCGTCTGAGAATCTCATACGGGCCAATGAATCTAGGGCTCAACTTACTATGCCTGCCAAATCTGACGACACCACGAGTAGGTGATATCTTCAAGAAGACATGATCACCCACCTCGAACTCCAAATCCTTCCTTCTGTTGTCGGCGTAGCTCTTTTCCCTATCCTGCACCGCAACAAGCCTCTTTCTGATCAGCTGGACCTTATCCGAAGTTTGCTGAACTAACTCCGGTCCGATCAGCTGCCTATCACCGGTCTCCTCCCAACACAATGGAGATCTGCAAGGCCTACCATACAACGCCTCAAATGGAGCCATACCAATACTCGCATGAAAGTTGTTGTTGTATGCGAACTCCACTAGAGGTAAATGGCGCTCCCAATCATCCTTCCAATCCAGAACACACGCCCTCAACATATCCTCGAGCGTCTGGATAGTCCTCTCAGACTGTCCATCAGTCTGGGGATGAAACGCCGAACTGAGCTTTAGCACCAAACCTAAAGCATCCTGAAGACCCTTCCACAACCTCGAAGTGAATCTCGGGTCTCGATCCGAAATGATCGACTTTGGCACACCATGCAATCTAATGATACTGCTAACATACAATCTAGCTAAACTCTCACCGACTGCTTCTTCTTCATAGGCAAGAAATGAGCAGTCTTAGAGAATCTATCTACAACTACCCAAATCGAGTCATTGCCCCTTCTAGATCGAGGCAAACCCGAAACAAAGTCCATAGTGACAGCTTCCCACTTCCACACGGGGATCTCCATCCTTTGCATAAGGCCGGATGGTCGCTGCCGCTCGGCTTTCACTTGCTGACACACCAAACACCTAGACACATAATCCGCTACATCCCTCTTCATGCCAGACCACCAAAAGGATCTCTTCAAATCCTGGTACGTCTTAGTGTTACCCGGATGAATAGAGAATCGCGATCTATGAGCCTCCGCTAACACATGCTCACGGACATCTACCAAGTCAGGGACACAAACACGGTGATGGAATCTAATCACACCGTCCTCATCACGAGCAATGCCTGCCTTACCCACTAACTCTAGGAGTCTAGGGTCGGCTTTCTGTTGCTCGATCACCTCATCCAAAACCGAGGACCTAAGAGATAACTGAGCTACAAAAGCCTGGCATAGTGATGGCTCTAACTAAGTCAACGTGCAAGCCGCATCTTCCAACATCTTCCAATCCTGCTGGAGAGATGGCCTCTTTCTACTCAGAGCATCCGCTACGACATTCGCCTTCCCAGGGTGATACTGAAGGTCGAAGTCATAGTCCTTCAAGAACTCAATCCATCTTCTCTGCCTTAGGTTTAATTCCTTTTGGGAGAAAAGATACTTCAAGCTCTTGTGGTCGGTAAACACCTCAAATCTGACACCATAAAGATAGTGCCTCCAGATCTTTAGTGCATGAACCACTGCTGCGAGCTCCAAGTCATGAGTCGGATAGTTCTTCTCATGCACCTTCAACTGACGAGAAGCATAGGCCACTACCCTTTCCTGCTGCATTAGCACACAGCCTAAACCAATCCGAGACGCATCCGTGTAGATAGCAAAACCCTCTACACCGCTCGGTAAGACTAACACCGGGGCTGTCGTGAGCTTAGTCTTCAATAATTGAAAACTACTCTCACACTTCTCGAACCAAACAAACTTCACTCCCTTTCTGGTGAGCTGAGTCAAAGGGGCGGCGATGGATGAAAATCCCTCAATAAATCGCCGATAGTAACCAGCTAAACCAATAAAACTACGAATCTCCGAAGGGGTCTTGGGAATCTCCCAATCCATAACTGTCTGGACCTTTGCTGGATCAACTGCAAACCAGCACCGGAGATAACATGCCCAGAGGAAATGAACCTCGCGCAACCAAAATGCACTTGCTGAACTTAGCATACACTTGTGCTCACGAAGAACCTCTAACACTACCCTCAAATGCTGACGGTGTGTGGCCTCGTCCGGAGAGTAGACCAACACATCATCAATAAACACTACGACAAAGCTATCTAAATAAGGCCTAAACACCCTGTTCATGAGATCCATGAACACTGCAGGGGCGTTGGTCAATCCGAAAGGAAGGACCAAAAACTCATAATGTCCATAACGGGTTCTAAACGCCGTCTTGGACACATCCTCACTCCGAATCCTCAACTGATGATAACCAGATCGCAAATCAATCTTAGAAAAGACTGATGCATCTCGCAACTGGTCAACAAATCATCAATACGAGGTAAGGGATACCTGTTCTTCACAGTCACTTGGTTCAGCTTTCTGTAGTCAATGCATAACCTAAGTGACCCTCTTTCTTCTTGACGAATAATACAGGTGTGCCCCAAGGGGAAACACTAGGGCGAATAAATCCCTTATCAAGCAACTCTTGCAACTGCCTCCTCAACTCGGCTAACTCCGCAGGTGCCATCCGATATGGAGCCTTCGAGATAGGAGAGGTGCCCGGAAGCAACTCTATAGTAAACTCTATCTCTCTATCCGGTGGTAATCCAGACAAATCATCAGGAAAGACATCTGGAAAATCCTGCACTACCTCAATCTCTGCAAGAGTAGGTGACTCATCAGCCTCTGGTACTAATACCACACTAGCAAGAAAAGCGTCACAACCCTTGTTTACCATGCGCATCGCCTTCATGGCAGAGATGACTAACTTTCCCGCCAAGTTCCTTGGCAAGGGATGAGAGAACTCGTCCTCACCAGGAATGCGGAAAACAGTCCTTTTCCGACGACAATCCACTTACGCATAGTGCTCCTCTAGCCAATCCAGACCAAGAATAGCATCATAGTCCTTCATCTTTAGCAAGAAGAAACACCCATCTAGGATTCTATCCTCAATGCACACAGGTAACGATGGAATGCACTTCCTAGTCGATACCGTACCCGCAGGGGTGTGCACAGACAAAGGGACCTCTAAATCCTCAGACTCTATGCCGGACTCTAGGGCTAACTGCCTAGCGAACCGCTCGAAAATGAACGAGTGAGTAGCACCCGTATCAAACAAAATCCGAGCGTGCACACCTAGAAGCAAAACCGTACCTTCAGTGACATGCTCCGCCTGCTCGGCGTCCTCGCGCGCTAAAGCAAACACTCGAGCTGGGGCTCGAGGCCTTCCTGGTCTTCCCGTAGCTGGCGCTGCTGCCGCTACCGCTGGGGCTGGCGCTCCGCGCTGGACTCCCTGCTGAAGTCTTGGGCAATCTCTGATCTTGTGGTCGCTGCTTCCGCACTTCAAGCACTTTCCCGTAATCATCCAACACTCGGAACCACCATGTGTCCTCCCACAGTGGGGACACTCTTTCTTCGCACCAGAGGAACGTACAGAAGGTACCTGAGTACTGCCGACTGCTACTGATCGCTGCTGTGTCGGGTACACCGCTTTCTTCTTATCCTGCCGCTAGAACGTGGCTGCAGGTCTCTTTTGCGAAGCCTTCTTCTCTTCAAGGTATTGCTCCATCTCACCCTCCTGCCTACAAGCAGCGCTGAGGGCCTCGCCCAAAGTGCGGTGGTCAAACGCCACGAGCCTCGTCCTCAGTGATGGCTTGAGTCCCATCACGAACTTCTTTGTCTTCCTGCGCTCATCTGCCACGATATGAGGTGCATATTTAGAGAGTTCAGAAAATCTTGCCTCATATTCTAGCACGGTCATGGAGCCTTGAGCCAAAGAGAGGAACTCCTGCTCCATCCGATCTTGAACATGCTCGAGGACGAACTTGGCCCGAAAGAGCCTCACAAACTCGTCCCAAACAACATCAATAGCTCAGTCCTCAAACCGGGTACGCAGCAATGAAGCCCACCATACATCAGCTCTTTTCTGCAATACACCGCTCATAAGCACCATCTAAACAAATCTAACTTAACAAAACATACAAGCATATAAACTAAAGCATACCTGTAGCATGTAGGTGGCTAATGTGACCTTATCCTCATCTGCACACCTGATGGCTCGGAAGATCTTTTCTATCTCCCTCATCCAGCTTTCAGCCAACAATGGATCGCTCTCCCCCTTAAAAGAGGGTGGCAGCATCCTCTTGAATCTTTCCATGATGGAAGGTCCACCATGGTCCTGAGCTGGTACTTGAGCCTACTACAGTACACAGCAAGCAATACACAATCAACATAATATCGCATAATTAAATAAAATGAACTATTAATCATTTTATTAATCTACCTGAGCCTCCAACTGTGCCTGGAGTGCTGCCTGAGTATGAGCCTGCATCTGCATGGCTTGCACCAGACGTTGCATGAATACTCCATAATCCACAGGCGGCGGTGGGGGAAGTACACGACCTTGCGGTGCCGGGGCCTGCTGCTCCGCCCGCTCGTCACGTCTCGGCTCGTCCTCACGGGCCGGCGCTCCGCCACGCCTACCTCTCAAAGCCATGGCTGTAATAAATTTCAGCCACCATTAGAGCTACTTTAATTTATTTCCTAACCATTTTCTTATCTATTTTTCACTCATTATTAATCAGTTCTACACATGTGGACATTCCTATGTAGACTTAGCATGTAATGGGGATGATGACTTATGTATATTCATGTGCAATCTCAACCGGTGTCTCTGATACCAATCTCTATAGCGACCCTCATTATACCGGTACGGTTATACCAACCCACGTCGGTATAGTGAACGTTGTCACAGTGGGACATTTACCCAACAATAACATTCAACTGAGATACACGTGAATATAAGAATAGAGTAGCGGAAGTAAAAGAACCACTGTCTTCATTTCATTCATCATCCACATTTAACATACATGATTCGATAACATTTAAAGAACTAAAAGTCCACATAATTAAATTGCTGAAAATCAAATACATAATTGTCCACACTTATACATTTTTCCATGATAATGCTAGTACAATGTTGCAATTACATACATCAAAATGTCAAAATGTCACAACTAAGCTCCACCAAACTAGCTACTCCCCGCGCTTGGAGTCGCTTTCCACGGTCTCCTCCAAAGGTGTGTCACCTACTACACCTGTACGCCGAAGCAAGTAATGAGTCTAAGAGACTCAGCAAATAACACTACATCTATCACACATGCACGTATCATAGCAGGTTTTTACATACCATTTACAAGGCACAACATATAGCATGCGTGACATTGAAATTAACAACCTTATCTTGGAAATTCTACTAATGAACACATGATTCATGCTTTCAGATTTTCTAAATCAAAATCTCCTATCACATGCTCTCTAATCATTCCTACACATAAAAGTTCTACTTTCAATTAAACTAAAACATGAGAGCAATCTAGCATGACTAGCTTACATACATGAAAGAAAACATTGCTAACATGGTTACTACTCATTCGTATACATGCACATAACCATTTTTTCATGCTTTAAACTTGCTGTTTTGACATGGTTTAACACTTTACAATCTAACACATGAAAGTTATGTTCTCATTCAAACCACAATGTGAGAGTAAACACACATGGAATGGGTTACACATAAGTAAGGATTGTCCCTAGCATGGATTCTACGCATTGTACACATATAACACATGATCATAACCACATTTATGTTGCTGTTCTAACATGATTTCAAATCATCATATCATGGATTTCAATTTCACATCCTCACATTTTGGTTTCACATTTTTACACAATTTCTAATTCACATACTTCACTTTTTACACATTGCACATTTACACATTCACATTTACACATTGTTCACACTACACAATTTGCACATGATCACAATCACATTCACATTTTACACTTTAGTGCCGTGACACATAGTCCAAACCACCATAAGAAGGACACATCACATCACATACACATAGACGCCACCTAGGCAATACAGTGACGACTCTTGGACTGCGCAGACCGGGAGAACAAGTCTCCACCCTAACCAGTGGTACTTGTCCACCTCCAGGATTTCATCCTAATGCCCTTAGGATCACAACACATTGAACCTTCCCATGGGGACTTTTCCATGGTACGGTTCCACAGCCCTCTATGGAAGCAGTATCACACTTGGCACAGTTTTACACATTACACATATCGGTTTTTACACACATTTTACACATGACGCTCATATCTCATTCATTCTCTCATTCACAACATGACTATGTTTTCCTAATCATGCCACTACAGATGACAGAAATTAACATTCTGGAAGCTTCACAATCAGGTTGGGTTACACAGAAATTAAATCATTTCACAATGGCATGCATTAATTACCTATTTTTGCATGGAAAATTCATATTGCATGGTATAGTTGTCCAAATGACCTGAGAATTTAACCACATGCTGATTTCGGGTTTAGGACCCCACATGAAAATTTTCACATTTTTCTGATCCAAAATGCAATCGCAGAAAATTTAACATAAATTCTCGTATTATTCAAAATCCAATTTATCATGATGTATAACATAAAATTTCAGTTTTAATAGATCATAACCCTGAACTCAGTATACACAATACCACAGGAATTTTCCCGAATTTATTTCACAGTACACAATTTACTGGAGATTTTACAACCCTACACATGTTTTTCTAATTCCATTTCAGAAAATTCAATAAATCAGAGGAGCCTGGAGAAAATTCCCAAAAATTCAGAGCATGGACTGATTTACCCACTCTCGGTTTAGCAAAATTTAGGGCATCCAACTTCACATGAATTGCACAAACGGTAACGAACATGGTCTAGGTCTCATCATGCATACATTCTCCAAAATAAAACCATTTATGCCAAATCACAGAAATTGCAAGGATCTCACCACACATTCAGACATCCATATTACATATCATAATAGGTTTACAATATATCATCATCGCAAAACACATCGAAAGTAATCATATGTGAGGAGAGAACAATTCACTGTTCTGTCCAGACGAACTTAGCGGCGGTCTCTGGCCGTTCCAGGAGTGGACGGCAAGATCGCTGGACGCACACAGGGGATCTCGACGTCAAGGGCATTGACGCCATGTTCCTGTCTGTGCAGAAACACAGACGGAACTTCAAATAACAAGAAGAATGGGGGATCTAGGATACGAGGAAAAATACATAAAAATGATAAAACCCTACTTGACATCTACATGGACGATAGGGGTAGGTTACTTGCCTTCCAAAAACTCTCCAAAGGGATCAAAGGTGGCGGTGAAGCTCTCCTTGGGCAGTCCCAAGAAGCTCCCAAGAAAGCCTTCCTCCGGGTTCCTGAGTAATCTCCACAGCAGATCGGGGTCGGGGATGTCTTCCTCGATGTTCAAGCTACCTCCTTGTCGTGGTAGATGGCCGGAACAAGTTTCAGATCGCCGGATTAAAGGTTGCAAAGATGGGGTTTTCTCACAGTTTTCTCTAGGGTTTTTCTTCTCCTTCTTCTCTTCTTGCAAAGAGAGCCAAGAGAGGGCTGTTGAGGTTGCAAAAGGCTTGATAAATAGGAGAGGGGGCTCTCCTTTCACGCAGGCTTGAAAAGAAGCCTTTCAGACCATTGGGGACAGCTCCCCATTGGGTGAGCAAGCTTGCTCCTGGAAATCCGACTCTGCAATGCATGCAGGTCAGAGAAATTAGCATCCACATCGCTGGACGCTGGACTTAGTGTTGGCGTCCATATGGTTGACGCCTACACAACACCAACGTCTATTGATCTTGACGCCAAGTTGGCCTTCGTCCAGAACTCAAAAACATGCATAAACCATGCACAACTTATACCTATTTACGAGCCATATGTATACTATCATGTACACACTACCATCACACCATTCATACATTATTTACAACTAATGATACACATGCATACATAAGTATAAATAGTTAATACATATGTAGATATGTACATCTATGCATACACAACATGAATTATTTACACGAAATTAAAATAATGCAACAAAATTCGAGGGCCTTACAAGTGCCTCTTGTGTCTACGTCTCGTGATGGTCAATTTAGAGAATTCACTAAAGGAGATCTTCCCTCTTCTACAGTCCACGATAGCCCCATACGTGGACAGCCAATTGGCTCCCAGAATAACATCGTAGCCCTCCATGGGCATACATATCAGATCGGCTCTCAAATTGAGTTCACCAATCCTTACATCAGCTAATGGAAAATACTTATTCAGTTGAGCTTTTTGTCCCAATGGGGTAGTGACAGGTAATTCAAATGCCATAGATGTAGGCTTTTCATTTAATGTATCAGCAAATGCTTATGATATGAATGAATGGGTTGCGTCAGTATCAAACAAAACAAATGCTGATTGGGAAAAGATCGGTAAAGTACCTGCAACAACTCCACCTTCTTCGGTGGACTCCATTTCCTGTAAGGCCTGCAATCTGCCTGGCTTCCTTTATCCCATCGGACGTTTTTCCTTCTCCTGTTCCTTCAGCACGAGGCACTCGGAAATGCGATGATTGCGATTTTCGTAACGTAGACAAGCGCCTGCTTTCCTCCAGCATTCAACGGTAGTGTGACCAGGCTTGTCACAATGCTCGCAGTTGGTCTTGTTGGTGTTCATGGGAGTAGGTATCTTGGGCTTCCTTTCCTGGTTCGGCCCTCCAGTGATGTTGAACGGCCACTTTTTGCCATTTGTGGGCTTGCTTGAGGAACCGGATGCTGGTTCCTTCTTAACCAGTCTTCCTTTGATGCGATCAGTGAGATCGGTCGCATCTTCTAGTAGCTGATCCTTCTTGACCATTTCAGCATATGTCTGAATGTCCAGAGGTGCGAGTTGAGTAATATAAGAAGGATTAAGCCCATTAAGGAATCACATCGCCTTCATCTTCTCTGTGCTGACAAGGTGATTAGCATATCGGGCCAATCGAGAAAACTGCGCTTCATATTTGGCGACTGTAAGGTGCCTCTGCTTCAATGCAGCAAATTCAGAGGCCTCTCTCTCCTGGACTCTTTCATAAAAATACTTGGAATTGAAATGTTCTTTGAATTCCTCCCATGTGAATTGTGCGTCTGCCCTTGTGGCTTCAACAGACTCCCACCACGCACGGGACGTTCAAGCTGAAATATTGCATGTAAAAGCTTGTCCCCATCCGCGCACTACATAACGCGGAAAATACGTTCAATCTCCTTGAGCCAATTTTCTGCCTCATCGGGATCAGTAGTCCCGCTGAAACGAGGCGGATTCAAGTTGCGGAAATTTCGATATAACTCTCCAGCTCCTCGGTTATTGTTATTATTAGCTCCAGTAGCCTAGAGTAATGCCTGAGTAAGTTGCTGAATTGTGTGTTGCATATCTCGGAGTTGAGCACGCTCCGCTGCCATTGTTATGGTTTAAGTTTCTTCAAAAGAGAATTTAAATGTAAGATATTGAGTTTGCACTAAGTTTGTGCGTGTGTGAGTTTGTTTTATCTTATTACCCTTGGTCCTACCCATCTCACATAGGTATGGTATTTAGACTCTAAGTCAAGGCAGGTCAAACTTAGATCATCCTATACTTAAGAATAACCTAGGCTCTGATACCACAAAACTGTAATGACCCGACGCGGAATATCAGAGCAGAATTACAATTATTAAATAGTATAGAGCGAGAAA
This sequence comes from Colocasia esculenta, assembly GCA_014218235.1. Lineage (NCBI taxonomy): Eukaryota > Viridiplantae > Streptophyta > Magnoliopsida > Alismatales > Araceae > Colocasia > Colocasia esculenta. The sequence goes on from CM024760.1 coordinate 82,981,710, forward strand.
TAAATGGCAAGCCATTGCACGGTTGGAATAATATCAAATAACTCCAACTTCATTAATATTCCATCAAACTTCTATTACATCCAACTATTAGAGCCATAACTAGGGCCCAGAGTACTTTTTTCAAATTCAAACTAATACATACTGACTAAATGACTACTAATCTAACTATCCACTATGCCATGATAGCTGATCGGGTCACTCCTGAGCAACATTCTCATCAGTCCCATCCTCGTGAGTGTGGTCATATCCATCCGACTCACCTGAAACACATGAAATAAATACGCAGTATGAGCAAATAACACCCAGTAGGACTTAATATCTCATAAGAACAAGCATGCTTTAAGTGTTTAATGTCTTTATGAGGCAGGATACTAGAACAAGTAGTCATGTATAGTCAAGAGAATGACGTAACAAGATAACGTGAAACAATAGCACATTCACGAGAGTATAATACCACAAGTTTGATAATGAATTGGCCATATCATAAGATAGCAAGTAAACTAGGCATGATAGCAAGTATGGGTCGGTATTCTCTGAACCCCGAGTTCAAGTAACAACAAATGATTGATTGATTGCCATAGATTAAATCTTGTGTGTCATGCGTTAGGTGTATGCCATCACCCAGATCATTAGACCCCCGCGAGTTATAGCCTTTCAAGTGCTCCTCCCAAGGGCCAAATCGGGCCCTTATAATGTTGCCTAGCATAGTCATGTTTGTTATCTGAGACAATCAATTTGATGGCCAAATAGAGTACCAAGAATAGATGAGAGTGGTAGATGAACTAGATGAGAGTGTAGAGTGAAAGTGAACAGATGAGAGTAACGAGATAGTAGATGAGAAAGGAGTATAATCATAAAATGTCGTTAAACCAAGATAGTAACAGTTGCACGGCACCAGGTCAGGTACCGACAGTCTGGTAGAAGTCACAATCGCCCACTAGCCGTGCCGTGAACACGGGCCAGATGGTCCGGCGTGATCCCAAGGTAAGAGAGAACACACTAAGGCCATGGATCGTGCTGATCCCTAAGGGGTAACGGGTGTTAAGGGTATAGCCAGCTCGTCGGCTAAGGATGTGCGCCAAAGCCAAGAAGACTTATGGAGGTCTTGACAAGGAGTCCCTTGCCCAGTCGGGAGTATTTCTGGTGGAGAAGTGGTCCATGTCAAGAGAGTGTGTAAAAACTAGGGTCCATCGTGCCTCAAGTGCTCGAAGGCCGAGGGAAACGGTAACGGTATATAAAACGCACGAGTAAAACTAAGACAAGTGTAATTATTTAAATAGGGAATTTAGTAATTAATTTAACTTAATTACCAGATACATAAATGAGAAATTTAATAGAGTTTAATGGCAAACAAGATTGTTAAGTGTGTGCAAGTGTAAGAAATCAAGAGAGCATGTATGGTTGTGCATATACCTTTAAAATTAATTAATTTCATGGAGATTTATCCATTTACATTTAACAAGTCAAAATTTATCATGAAAATACTTAATTGGGGTTAATCAGGGCTTACATGTCATTAATAGCAAGGTTATAATGGTAATTCAGGGTTCTGGCCGCAACAGTCAGGTTGCGACGTCGGTTGCTGTCGCGTTAAGGTCGCGACGAGGGTGACCTACGCGTTGACTGGTCAGGTCGCGACGAGCCTAACCGTCGCATTCAGGTTGCGACGGTTCGATCCGACATGGTCCGGTGCCTGCCGAGACACCGACGCGACGACATGGGTGCGCGTCGCGATAGGTCGACAGTACAACCAGGTCGGGCCGACGTGCTGAATAGGTCACGACACAGGTCCTCGTCGCGTTAAGAACGCGACGCGATATCTTCTCGCGATGAGGTTGAGAACATGACCTATCGGGCTGTCACGTTCTCAGAGCCTCGGCCCGAGCTCTGGCTGATGGCATGTCCCTTTTCCAATTTAGGTCCAAGCCATCCAACACGACATAGTGCCCATTAAAAATCTGTATCAAATCGCATGATGGTCCAAAAATCATGAAACAAATTTTAATCGATAGAAAACATGGAGATCTATCACTGAGCATGTTTAATTAGAAAGTAATTACATGTAAGGCATGCTTTGAATAGGTTGATCTTCGGTAACCTAATCATGCACAGTCATGGAAAAATGATTTAATTGGAAATGAATACAGGATAGAAATTAGGGCAAATAGGGGCGTTTGAAATCCAGTAACAAGTAGTATTTAGGAGAATAATCTCACAGCATGAGATCGAGTACAAGCATGGATCTAAGGTAAAAAAAAGGGTTCGGGTACAAAATGATGACAGGAATTCACATAATTAATTCTCCCTCATGGATGAACGAAAAATAACAAAACCAGAGGGCTTTTGTAGAGGATCATGAGGGCTACCTAAGGTTAAAGTTTCACGATTTGTGCTTGAGAGATTGCCTACCTTTCACGTGTTTAAGATCCTAGGGCTTGATGACGAAAAGAAGATAGAAAAACCCTCCTTGTTCCAGCCTTCTCCTCCCTTGCTCCTTCGTCCACAGCCTTCTCATTCGTCCTCTAGAGCTCCAACAACGATCTAGGGAGTGATAGGGCCGAGATTTGGGTGTTTTGTATGTTTAAAGAGTCCAACCATCTTCAAACTCTTCTCTCTTCTACAAACTCCGAAAATCAATAATTATCTCCTATTTTCCTTGCCATTATCTACCTAATAGGATGAGGAGAGGGCTAATTTCGTAGGTAATGGGTTAGGATAGGTATAGAACTCTTCTTTTGGATATTTATGAGTTATTTAGTATTTATCTCAACCCATTTCTATTTATTAATTAATTAGATACAAATTGCACTTAATTACCTCTCCTCCCATGATGGGCTTTTCACAATTGGGTCCAATCTATTAGGTTTGGACCACTAGTTTAACCAATTACCAATTTAGCTTAGTGGGTATTGATTTAATTCCCTTAAATTCTATTTATTCTTTTTTTTATTCCAATTAAGTCTATTTTTCTCATTTATTTAATTAAAAATTTTATTTTGTTTGGAAATTAAAAATCAAGGTTGCTACACATCCACCAGGTTAGACAGTGATAAGGAAGGTAAGAAAGTTGATCAGAAACTTTATAGAGGTATGATTGGGTCATTGTTTTATTTAACAGCTAGTAGACTTGATATTTTATTTAGTGTATGCATGTGTGTAAGATATCAGTCTGATCCTAAGGAATCTCATTTAATATATGTTAAAAGGATTTTTAGATATTTATCTAAAACTCATGACCTAGGACTATGGTATCCTAAATCTTGTGAAACCAGTTTAGTTGGATATTCGGATGCTGACTATGCTGGATGTAAAGTAGATAGAAAAAGCACCAGTGGTGGTTGTCAATTCCTTGCAGGATGCTTGATTTCCTAGTCTTCAAAGAAGTAAAATTCAGTAGCACTATCAACAGCTGAAGCTGAATATGTAGCTGCTGGGAGCTGTTGCACTCAACTCTTATGGATCAAACAACAGCTTGAAGACTATGGACTGCACATCAAGACCATCCCGTTGCCGTGTGACAACACAAGTGCAATAAATATGATGAAAAATCCAGTACAACACTCCAGGACGAAACATATAGAGGTTAGATATCATTTTATTAGAGATCATGTAGCCAATGGTAATATTAATATTTTATTTGTAGATACTCAAAATCAGTTCGCAGATATCTTTACAAAAGTTTTACCTGAAGAGAGACTTACGTCTCTTAGAAGGGAGCTAGGCATGTGCTATTTATAACATATATATCTGTAAGTAACTGAAATAAAATAATAAATTTCAGGATAAGACTTATCTTTCCCCGCTATATTTAAGTAAATCCATTCTACTTGCGTTATCTTCTCCCATTTTGTCGTTATCCGCATTTATTGCTCTGCCATTTCAAAAAGTGCCTTTATGTCCCTCTGTTATGACCATAATCCTTCCCTCACCGATTCGCTCTCTCTCTCTCACCTCGTTCGACTTGAAAGCCTGTGAAACCCTCATCGACTTCGGCAAACCTCTCTGTGCTTTCGAAGAAATCATTTCTTCCCGCTTAAATTTCTTGAGGGGTTCTATTTCTCCTTCTCCCACGATCCTCCAGAACCTTACCTTGCTCGATTCCATGGCCGCTTTTGGGAGCTCCGGCAGCGTAGGTGGTTACAGTGTTGCTTTCCTTACGGCCGATCAACATGAGAGATTTTTCAGCTGTGAAGACCAAGCTCTGTGGAAACAAGGCAGTGGATCTAGTAGACCTGGAGAAGCATGGGATGCACAGTATGGTTGAAGCCCTTCAGAGGTTGAAATGGATAAGAATTTGCACAGTCTCAGAACCAAGCAATCCGCATCTGGCGATGGCTTTCTACACTTGTTTAAAGACAGAGGAAGACTGCTCACTCACCTCCACAGTAAAAGGTACATCTATTTACATTACTCATGATCTGTTGGAGAGGATGTTTGGGGTGTCCACAGTTGGGCACAGTTTGGTTGAATCAATTGATATTCATGCCAAGGGATTAAGGATCATCAGAACTGAATATAAACTGAAGGATGGAAAGATAGATATCAATCAGTTCAACGCCTTCAACAGGATCTTGCATTTCATAGTTTGTCAGATTTTGGTACCCAGAAGTGCAACCTTTTCATCATGTACCAAGGGAGATGCAGACATGATATTCTGGGCCATTCAGAAGCAAGACATCAATATGGCTCAAGTAATTATTGAAAGAATGAAGTCTGCTGCAGAAGCTATTTGGGACAGGAAGAACAAGCTAGCAGTGTCCCTTCCCTATGCTCATTTACTGACCAGGATTTTCAGTCACCTAAATATTGATTTGAAAGGAGAATTAATGGAAAAGATGGGTCAGCCAATCAGATCAAGGAACCTAAAGAAGAGTTGATTTTCTCTCATTGGAAATGTATGGACTAAGACTTCAGTGGTAGAGAGTGAAGCTATCATTGGAGAAGTCCCTGAAGACCCTCCAGTTCAAGAAGAAGAAGAAGCAGTAGTCAGAAAAGAGGAGCTTCCTACTCCTGCAAGAAGAATTGAGGACATTGCACCTGAACACATTGAACCCATTGGGCAATCTATTGAAGTAATTGTCCCTCCTACAATCCCTGCACCTGCCATTGTTGAAGAAATAATTACTGAAGGTACTGCTCAGTTTGAGGGGGAGCTTGAAGATATGGATATACTATAAACCCTCAATGTTCCTGAAGTAGAAATTGTACTGAAGGAGAGCCATGAAGATACAATTGCAGAGGTTGTGGCACCAGGCCACACTGAAGATGTTCAGATGGTAGATGCTCCAGCTCAGGGGGAGCCAGCAATCCAAGAGGAGCCAGAGATTCAGGGGGAGAACACTGCCAGTGCCCCTGCAGACCAGTTCTAAGAAGGTCTAGTTGAGAGCACTTCAGATGATGATGTGGAGCCAACTGTTGGCTCAGGAGGTAGAAGTAAAGGTGTTGCTCCTAAAGTTCCACTACTCACTAGAAAAGCACACCACAGATCCAAGAAGAAGAAAATTCATGTGCACATCAAGCCAGTCATTGCTAGACTGAATGTTTATGGAGAAATCCTATGCTCCTTACAATCAGACATATCTTCTATTTTCATTAGTCAGAGCAATGGAGCTAAGGAGATTGGAGCAATCAATTCTGAGCTCCAGGAGATGAGAAGTGAGTTGGGTAGCCTCAAGCAGCTTGTAACTGGTTTATCAAATTTTGTGAGGGTGCAGCTATCAGCTCCTGCCCCTCCTGCTCCCACTCAGTCTGTACCAGAGGTTAGTGTGGGCCATCAGGGCCATTTATTGAAGAATTAGGGCCATCAGGGGCATTTGTTGAAGAATCAGACCCACCAGAGCCATCTGCAGAGGAAGTTGGGCCATCAGGGCCATGTGCAGTTGAAGGTACTAGTGCTGGGCCATCCGGGCCATCTATGCTAGTGGAGTCAGTGGCAGGGCCAACCGGGCCTCAAGTATTTGTAGAGGAAGCTGTTGTGCCCCCAGAGCCTTCTGAATCTCCAAATCTTCAGACTCCAGCCCCTTCCTCTCCACCCACATCCTTCACTGCCCCTCCTGCACCTGAAACCTTCAAGAAACCACTTCCTAAACACATATCTTCTCCTACCCCTTTCCCTACTACCACCTCTTCATCACCTCCTTCTTCCTCTTCCATTCCTCATTCCATCTCTGAGGCACCTCCAGCCGTATCCTCTTCTGCTGGTCCTTCCTTAGCAGGTCCCTCATCTGCTGGACCATCTACTCAACCTCCTACTTCCACTTTTGCTTCTTTTCATCTACCTACTCCACCCTCCTTTATCACCATCATTCTTGAAACAACCAGTGCCATTCTTCATTTTGTGCATGACATCAAGGATGAGTTTGAAGAAGCCATCGTCCGCACAATTCTTGTTGTCTCTACTCACATTCATAAGATTGATTCCCAACCTTCCTCCAGTCCCGCATCTAAGAAAAGAAAGACCTCTTCAGCTCTTGTTTTCCCCTCCAATCAAACTCTCTTTCCTCCTCTATGGTATTCTCTTTCAGTTGTCAATAGAAGAAGAACCCTCTATGCTGAATATCTTAAAAAGTGCACTTTTGCAGACAGTTTTTGTAACACCCCATATAAGAATATGTTAAATGGACCAAATCAGAAAACTACCAATAACTCAGACTAGTCATTTTCAGAGCTCGAGCAGGAAAAGAACTCTGAAGTTAAGCGTGCTCAGTTGGGAGTAGTCCTAGGATGGGTGACTTTTCTGGAAAGTCTACCAACTAGTATGGTTGTTGGGCCAGTTTGCTGGTTGGGTCGTCACAAATGGTATCAGAGCCTTGCCCAGCCAGAAGTGCAGGAACTGTGCCACACAGGGCAAAGTGCTACGCTATGGGAGCCACCTCTTGAGGCCATAATGGCGCAAAGTGCTACATAGTGGGAGCCACCTCTTGAGCCTGTGGGGCCACCTCTAGAATCCTGCCTGCCTGGGGTTTGATTGTGTGCTATATGTGAATAGCGACAAGGACGTCTCTTATATAAGAGGGGTAGCTTGTAACACCCCATATAAGAATATGTTAAATGGACCAAATCAGAAAACTACCAACAACTCGGACTAGTCATTTTCAGAGCTCGAGCAGGAAAAGAACTCTGAAGTTAAGCGTGCTCAGTTGGGAGTAGTCCCAGGATGGGTGACCTTTCTGGAAAGTCTACCAACTAGTATGGTTGTTGGGCCAGTTTGCTGGTTGGGTCGTCACACTTTTGGTCTTCCTTACCTTAACCTTTCTGAACATCTAAACATTATTCTTCCTACTTCGGGTCTTCCCAAAGCTGAACAAGCCAAAATCCTATCCACTACTAAGTCCAAGACTGAGGATTAGTGGGCTAGGGCCAACAAAGCACTCTACAAAAAAATTGAGGTTGCCAGGATCAACATCGCACTTCCAAATGTATTAAGACTACTACTTTGTCAACTGCCTGCGAGAGGTCCAACTTGGTCAATTCAGAGGAGCCATAGCTCTACTCTGCACAGAGAATCCTGTCAACACCCCTCTTTAAGTTGATTTTGCAACCTTGAAGATGCCATAAGTTGCCTTTCTCCCTAAGCTTCATTTTCTCTTTATGGAATCTGAAGTGGGTCCTATCATTTTTTAAAGATTTTCTAGAGTCATGGCCAGGATATTCGTTCAGAGGGGCACTCCTCTTGCCTTCCATAGATTCATCTTCAGATAATATCAAAGAGGATTCATCAAATCATCAGTCTTAGCATCTATTCTTTCAGAGTCTGAAAGATTTGACAACTCTGAATAATGCAAAGCCTATCCTGAGATAGCCCTCCAGCTTGAGCAACTAAATTCATCCCTGCACAAGTCAAATCAGTCAATTCTCTCTGCAGAAAAATTCATGGACCTCAACTCCATAAATCTGGTGTCAGATCCCTACTCTATCTGGATTGAGAGGTATAAGATCTTTATTGCCTTGAAGAAGGATTTGCTTGATCACAAGCTCCACTACCCTCTTTCTATTGACAAATTTCTTCAGCATGCCAGCATTGGAACTGCTGGACCCGACAAGTCCTCTCTTAGCAATTGGAAGTATACCTCCTTCATTGAGGACCAGAGACTACTCCACATCAGAGACTACTCCTTCATTGGGGTGTATTTAGAAATCTTTTTGAAGAGCAGGAAGTTCATGCCTGGCAGATCATCACTCACCATGCTTCTAGATTGTCTCCTGCCTTCTACATGCCTTGTAACGCCCTGACGCGGAATATCGGAGTGGAATTACAGTTATTTAAATAGTACATAGCGATAAATAAACATCCATCCAATCACCATTGGAATAAAGCCAAATGAAATCCAACTTCATTATTTTTTCATCAACTAACTATTACATTCACTAATCAGAGCCAAAACTAGTGCCCAGAGTACTTTATTCAAATCCAAACTAATACATATTGACTAACTATTGACCAACTAACTACTAATAAGCACGGGTTGACGAAATGCAGGGTCACTCATGTTCCTCCTCGTTCCCTTCCTCATGAGTGTGGTAGTCTCCATCAGACTCACCTGAAACACATATAACAAATAGCGCAGGATGAGTGATAAACGCCCAGTAGGACTTAATATCTCATGTAAACACGCATGTTTAAGTGATTAATGACTTAAAATGCAGGATAACTAGAGAGATAGTCATGCAGAGTAAAATAACGATGGCAAGAGAATGATAGCACTTGTACATGGAAAATAACACAACAAGTATGATAATGGATTGGCCATGTAACGATATAGCACATAAAGTTGCACAACGGTGCACCTAGTAATGATAACACTTGTATAGATAGCACTTGTATTGATTGCACAGATTGATTGTCATAGATTAAATCTTGATAGTTTAAATGGCGCTGAGTGCATGTCGTACACACCCTGATCATTTTAACTCCCACGGGCAAATGGCACTTTTCGGGTGCTCTCCCTAGGACCAGATCGGGCCCTATTGCCTGGCATAGTCATGTTTCTTTATCTTAGACAATCAATTGTATGGCCAAATAGAGTACCAAGAATAGATGAGAATAATTGACGAATAGACGAGAGTGTAGAGAGAACGTGAATAGATGAGAGTATAGAGAGTAGATGAGATAGGGACATATTCGTAAAACCACGATAAACAGACGAGAGTAACAGTTGCACAGCACTAGGTCGTGTGCCGGCAGTCTGGTAGAAGTCACATCCGCCCACTAGCCATGTCATGACACAGACCAGAGGTCCGGCGTGATCCCAAGGTAAGAGAGAACACACTAAGGCCGTTGGATCATGTTGATCCCTAAGGTGTAAAGGGTTTTAAGGGTACAACCCGCTCATCGGCAATGGACATCCACCAAAGCCAAGAAGACTTACAGAGGCTTTGACAAGGAGTTTCTGATCCTGTTAGGAGTATTCCCAACGGAGAGGTGGTCCATGTCAAGAAAGAAGTGTGTAACGAAACGTTGTCCGTCTTGCCTCGAGTGCTCGCAAGCAGAGGGACACGATAACGGTGTACAAAGCACGCGAATAAAACGAAGACAAGTGTTATTAAATTAATAGGAAGATTAAGTGAATAATTACACTTAATTACCAAATAGATTATTGAGTAATTTAATAAGGTCTCACGGCAAACAATTAATGTTTAGTGTGTGCAAGTGTAAGTAAATCATGAGAGCAAGAATAGTTTTGCACTTTAGCTTTTAATTAATGGGTTTCATATAATAAATGCCTAATATTTAATGAATAGTTCGCGACTATTTACAACAGTGCACAATTAGGGGTTAAACAGGGTTTAAAGGGCATATATAATAGGGGTATATAAGAAATTCAGGGTTCTGGCCGACATTTTGAAATCGCGAGGGGGGTACCCGTCGCGTTTCATGTCGTGACAGGTGGTCCAGTCGCGTCCTGCTAAACCGGGCCGGCTCAGAGTCTGGGGTGGAATCCGCGACGGCACGGGCCACCGCGTTCATGACGCGGTGATCTGGCCGGTCGTGACCCTTCTGAGATCGTGATGGGTTGGGCCATCGCGATTTCAGAAGGGTGGCCCAAACCCAGAAAGGGGGAAACAACCATTTTCAAGTTCGGTCCTTCCTTCCATGGCGCGATACAGGGCTATTTAAAAATTTGTATAAAATTGCAGGAATGTCCAAAAATCATGAAACCAATTTTAAACGAAACTAAGCATGTAGGGGTATCTACAAGCATGAGTAATTAGAAAATAGATAGGTATTAGGCATGCTTTAATTAGGTTACATTTCAGTGACCTAAAACATGCATAGTCATGGAATCCGAATTAATTCGCACAGGATGCATGATGGAATTTAGGCAAAATAGAATCATTTGAACCCTAACATCATGCAGTATCTATGATAAAAATTGCAAGGCATGAGATCAAGTGTACGCATGGATTGGAAGCAAGCAAGTAGGTTCGGGTACAAGGTGATGACAGGGATTAGAGCATTTAATAATCTTTCATGAAACAATGAAAATTAGGGAAACCATAGGGCTTTGATAGAGGGGATCAAGGTCTACCTAGGGTCGAGTTTAATTTAATTTTTATTGAGAGATTGCCTACCTTTTCACGCTATAAAGATTCATAGGGTTTATGACAAAGAAGAAGATAAGATCCTCCTAGCTCCAAGTCCTTCTTCTCCTTGCTCCTCGTCCTCAGTAGGGCTGCCAATGGGTCGGATTCGAAATCGAAAATGGGTGTTTCTGCTTCTATTTCCTATAAGAAATTTTGGAGTTGGAAACGGAAACGGAAAAGAGTGTTTCCGCTTCCGCATCCATTTCCGCTTTCTATCGGAAAATCGAAAACAAAAACGGAAACAAAACAGAAACTTCGAAAGTAACAACATTTGTACAATTAGAATTAATTTTTAAATTTACATGTATATTTATTATTAAATTTATGAATAGTTTCAAATGTAAATTTAATAATCTTTTCTACCATATCTTCTTCATCATGTACATTATAATGACCCTTACTAAATGAAGTATAACAAGATCAAATTAGTATGGTAAAATCATATAGTGATATATATTGGTTGAGTAATAGATAATCAATATATGTAGATATAAATATCATTAGAGAAAAAAACTATCAATAATTGGGACTAGAATAGATGACATTTACATATAGATGAGAGGTGAGAGACAATGAGTTAAAAATTTAAAAGTCAAAGCTTTGAGTTTGAGGAGATTTTATTATAAAAATATTATATAGTATATATTAAAAGTTATCGGAAATGGAAACGGAAAAGTGGATGTGGAATTGGGTGTTTCAACTTCTGCATCCTATAAAAATTCGGATATCCATTTCCGCTTCCGCTAAGCTATCAGAAAGTTCTTTTCAGAGTTCCGCATCCTATAAAAAATGCGGAAACGGGTCGGCTAAACAGAATTCGGAGGTCCATTGGCAGCCCTAGTCATCAACATCCTCTCCTCGTCCTCCAATGCTCCAAAAACGAAATGGGGCTTGGTAGACACGAATTAGAGGTCTATTAGGTTGTTTAAGAGTCCAACCTTTCTCCAACTCTTCCTTCTCCTCTTAACTATGAATTTCCATCTTTATCTCCTTATTTTCTTACATTTATCCACCTCATAGGATAGATGAGAGGTCAAATTTCATGGGCAATGGGTTAGGATGGGATGAGGACTCCTTTTTAGGATATTTATGAGCTAATTAGTGATTATCCTAACCCTTTTCCATTTATTATTAATTTAGGTACGAATTTAGCTTAATTAACTCCCATCCAAAGATGGGCTCTTCACAATTGGGCTCATTCATTTATGTTTGGATCACTTGTGTAACCCATTTACTAATTTAGCTTAATGGGTTTTGATTTAATTCTTTTTATTCAAATTTATTTCCTCTTTATTCTAATTTAATCAATTTATTATCTTTATTCAATTAATTTCTTGTTTTAATTTGATTTATTATTATTTATCATAATTTAAAAATCAGAGTTGCTACATCCTCCCCCTCTTAAAAATAATTTGGTCCCCAAATTCATATGATCGTAAGAGGAAGAATGACTTACTGAATAGATCTGGGTAATTCTGTCGCGTTGTTGCTTCGGGTTCCCATGTGGCTTCTTCAACTTCATGATTTCTCCAGAGTATCTTTACCATAGATATAGGTTGATTCCGAAGCTGCTGTATCTTCTTGTCCAAGATTCTCAGCATTGACACATGGAAAACATTGTGTACGGTGGAAAACATAGGAGGTAGTGATAGACGATACGCCACTTCGCCAACTCTTTCCAATACTTTAAATGGACCTATGAATCTTGGCCTCAACTTGCCTTTCATCCTAAACCTTTGAAATCCTCGGGTCGGGGATACCTTAAGCAGTACATGATCTCCGATTTGAAATTTCAGATCCCTTCTCCTCTTATTTGCATAGCTCTTTTGCCTGGACTGAGCTATTTTAATCCTGTCCCTGATGATCTGTATATCCCTGCTAGTGTTCTGTACCATGTCTGGTCCTAACCATTGTTGCTCACCTACTTCATTCTAGTAGACTGGCGATCTACAACTTCTACCATACAAGGCTTCAAATGGTGCCATCTTGATGCTGGCCTGGTAGCTATTATTGTAGGCAAATTCTATCAGTGATAATTGTTCATTCCAGTACCCCTCAAAGTCTATAGTACATGCACGTAGCATATCTTCCACAATCTGATTTGTTCTTTCAGTCTGCCCATCCGTGTGTGGGTGGAATGTTGTGCTGAAATTGAGTTTTGTGCCTAAGGAAGTCTAAAGTCCCTTCCAAAATCTAGAGGTGAATCTAGTGTCACGATATGAGACTATGGACAAGGTGACTCCATGTAATCTCACGATCTCTTTTACATACAGAGCTGCTAGTACATCAACACTCCAAGTACTTTTAATTGCTAGAAAGTGTGCAGACTTAGTTAATCGGTTCACTATGACCCAAATAGCATCAAGTCCACCACGAGTTCGGGGTAAACCCATGATGAAATCCATGCCAATACTCTCCCATTTCCATTCTGGTATGTCCAAGGGTCTAAGTACACTCGTAGGACGTCGGTGTTCTGCTTTTACCTGCTGACATGTGAGGTAGTGCGCGGCATGCTCAGCCACCTCACGCTTCATGTTGGGCCACCAAAATGACCTTTTCATATCTTGGTACATCTTGGTTACGCCTGGGTGAATTGTATACTTTGTCTTATGGGCTTCGTCCATTAGTTTCCTTTTCAACTCCTCATTGTCGGGTACACAAGTCCTTCCTTGAAATAACAACCTCCCGTCCTTCGTGATGGAGAAGTCTGGTTGGTCTGCTAGGGTTTCCTTTACTCGGATTAGGAATGGATCATTAGCTTGTTGCTCCCTGATCTCGACAAAGATGTCGGGTTGAGCTCTAAGGTTGGCCACTAACACCTGATCACTTTTTTGCTCACTATTTAGATCCAGACTGGCAAATTGTTCAAGTAATTGCATCTCGCCCATGACTAAACATGACAAGGACGCCACAGGCTTCCTGCTAAGTGCATCAACTACTACATTATCTTTGCCAGGGTGGTATTGGAATTGAAATCGAAGTCCTTCAAATATTCCAGCCATCTTCAACATCGATTATGGTTCAACATCGATTTCGGTTATACATCGACTTTATTTCAACAACGATTTCACTTAAACATCGATTTTGGTAGAACATCGATTTCATAAGGAACATCGACTTTACTTAAATAACGACTTCGTTTCAAACATCAATTTCACCTAAACAACGATTTCGGTTCAACAACGATTTCATTTGAACATCGATTTCAATACAACAACGACATCACTTAGAACAACGATTTCACTTGAACATTGACTTCAGAAAAACACCGACTTTAGTTAAACAACGACTTTGTACAAAACATCAATTTCATTACATGTAAACATGGATTATGTTCACATCGACTTCATGTCAACATGGATTACATTCTCACATGGATTATGGTTCAACATCGATTTCATATTTACATCGACTCTCATAGCACATAGACTGTCTTTAAACATCAACTCTCTCTTTACAACGATTATGATTTAAACAGTTGATGAATATTATTATTATCTCTTTAGATAATCTTGAATATATTACAGTCTTCATGATATTCAAATATATTTTTCAAATCTCTATGGATTTCAAGTCTTCCCGTGAATCATGTTGTATCCTGTGCTCTCTAACATTTATTGTGATGGTACAATATCTATGCACGATATATCTTTGTTTACCATACTCATGTCTCATAAAGTAAAGCTTTTTAGGTCGACATAATGGAATTTCCTTTTTAGTATATCTTCTTAAAGCACGACTACTAACATTGACTGACAGTTTAGACAAAGATGAGTTGTCTATGCTTCAGCATTTATGGTGTGCAAGGTTCTGGTAGAAACATACGTTACAACGTTGGACCTGTGCACCTGACAGAAGCAAGCAGAGATTCAGACAATCTGCCTCTATGTATGTGTCTATCCCATCATTTATTGGCTGCAGGTTCTCTTGCTCCATACATTGGACCAGACACTCCAATGTGCATGAAGATGTGAGACAACGGATACTTCAACGGTTCAAATCTTTCAAATAAGATAAATAGAAGACTGGTGACTCCATGAAGAACAACTTGATCAACCTTTGAATAGCTTGAACAACTCAGTCACCTACAAGAAAGAAGAGCTCGTGTGTTCACTCGAATTAGTCTTCAGCTCTAGCTCTCCACAGCAACCTATTTAGTCTTTGAGAGCTTGTGTAGATCTGAGAGACCCTCATTCTGTGTAAACCTTAGTCTCTCAGATTCAGCCTCAGATCAAGCAATCTTTATAAGCTTGGTCTAGGGGCCATCCACCTTTTACTTATTCTCTTGAGTGTTCCTCTTCGTGTGTGAAGAGAAGACTTGCTGTGGAGTGGGTGATTGTTCCCTTCGGCAAGAAGGAAGAGCTGTTGCATCAGGTGGTTCTGTGCCTCTTCGGGTATAGAAGAGAAGGCTAGCTGCGGTTGGATGTGTAAGTATCCTTAAGGGGGATTGTACCATTGTTTAGTGAAATCCCAAGTTGTTTCTTGGAGACTAGACATAGGACTCCTTGTGACAGGAGTATTTAAAAGACTATGATTTCAGCTTAGCATATCATCCAGGCAAGGCCAATGTTGTTGCGGATGCTTTGAGCAGAAAAGCGGTTATAAGTCACATGATGATAAGAGAATGGAAATTGTATGAAGATGTGGCAGAAAACTCTTTAATTGTTCCAAGTAGCCAGCGACGAGCAGTGTTAGCCAGTAGTACAGTGGAGCCATCTTTGTATTGGCAGATAGTAGAAGCCCAGAAGGTAGATGAGAATTTGGTTGAAATTGTAAAGATGGAAGATGTTACCATAGATGATGATTGTGTGGTCCGATTTAGAAACATGTTATATGTCCCAAGTGAAGCTGGAGTGAAGCAGAAAGTATTGGAAGAAGCACATCAGTCGAGGTACACTATACACCCAGGAAGTACAAAGATGTATCAAGATTTAAAGTATTTCTGGTGGCTGAGCATGAAAAAGGAAATAGCGGAATTCATAGCGAGATGTTTAGTATGCCAGCAAATTAAAGCAGAGCATCAAAGGCCAGGAGGTTTATTGTAGCCATTACCTATACCGCAGTGGAAATGGGACGACATAGCTATGGATTTTGTTGCAGGCTTACCCAGGACAGTGTCAGGTCACAATGGTATATGGGTTTTTGTTGACAGATTGACAAAAGTGTGCAGATTGTTAGTTGTTAGCATGTCATGGACAGTGGACAGATTGGCAAGGTTGTATGTGGATAGAATTGTGCCATTGCATGGAATTCCAGTCACTATTTTTTCAGACAGGGATCCCAGGTTTACTTCAGGTTTTTGGCGGAGTTTGCAATGAGTTGTTGGTACACAGTTGAGGTACAGTTCAGCATACCATCCCCAAACCGATGGACAGACTGAAAGAACAATCCAGACTATTGAAGACATGCTACGAGCTTGTTGCCTAGTTTGGGGAGGCGGATGGGAGTAGCATTTATGTATGGTTGAATTTTCTTACAATAACAGCTATCACACAAGTATCGAAATGGCACCATATGAAGCTCTTTATGGAAGACCTTGCAGAACACCGTTGAATTGGCATGAGGTGGCTGAAAGGTAAGTAATGGGACTAGAATTGGTGCAACAGTGTGCGGAGATGGTCAAGTTCATCAAGGAGAAGCTTCAAACAACTCAAAGCAGGCAAAAGAGTTATGCGGATACACGGCGTAGGCTGCTACAATTTAAAGTCGGCGACTATGTGTTCTTGAGGGTTTCTCCAACCAAAGGTGTTTTGAGGTTCAGAAGAAAGGGCAAGTCAAGTCCCAAGTATGTGGGTCCATTTTAGATTCTGAAAAGGATTTGTGAGACAACATATAGAGTGGAGCTTTCAGTAGACTTCACCGATGCTCACAATGTGTAACGACCCTCTTTATATCGGTACGATTATACCAACCCACATCGATATAAAGGGCGCCATCACAGTGGCACATATACCCAACACAACACAGTAGGTAGATATGTACATAAATAACAAAAGAAAGTATAGTGAAAATGAAAGATACTCTTATTCCATCATCAATCACACATTCCACAGTCTATATAGTAGAAATTAAAGTAAACCAATGTCCATAATTATACAAGTCCATATCATAACATCATTGTCCACATACTAGTAATGAAAGTACAAGCTAGTAACAATCCTCCACAAGCACCGCTACTCCTCTCGCTCGAAGTCGCTCCTCACAATGTCCTCCTTTAGCACGGGGACACCTGTCTCATCTGTATGTTAAAGCAAGTATGAGTCTTCAAAAAGACCTAGCAAGCAAATCCATTGGCACATCCTTACACATATCACACAACATGTTTTTTTTTTTTTTGAATGTAGTCGAACCAAAAAGGAGTATGTAGGGACGACCTCACAGTGTGAGGGGGTCACTACCTTCCCCAAGCGGCTAGAGTTAGATTTTTATATATAAGAAAAGAAAGGAAGTACATCACAGGCCTAGGGCCTTAGAGAAGGATGTCGTACCTTATCAAGTTGGTTAAGCTCCTTAGCAACAATGGGCAGATTGGCCCAAGAGTCCCAGGTTACAAAATGAGTACAAGATAAGGCAAAACCGGCCAAGCAATCCGCAACTTTGTTGGCTTCGCGTGGGGCATAAGTAATTTTTGCCTTTAGCTTCTGGGTCTTGGTAGTGATATCTTGCATGATACAAGCCAAATCCCATGGACAAGAGGTTTGACCGGACACAATCTGAAAGAGATTATAAGAATATGTTTCAATCAGCACCTCAGAAATCCCTTTACTGCAGCAAATGGACATGCCATCCCGGAAGGCCATTGCTTCAGCAGTAATGCTGGAGTTTAAACCGTGGTATGCCTGAGCAAAACCACAATATATGTTGCCCTCGTAATCTCGAATAATACCTCCGCCTCCTGCTTGTCCTGATGTCATTTTGAATGCACCATCAACATTCAACTTTAACCTCCCCGGCGGTGGATGGAGCCATCGAACAATGCTTGGTGATCTGGTTTGAAGATTGTCCTTCCCTGCAGTGCCTTGTCAGAGAATGTTTAACCAAGGTTGAGGAATTTTTTGAAACTTGAAGGCTGCACAAATTGCTCGGATGGCAAGCATACTGCGATTAACAATGTGCTTGGCAGTCATACTCTGGTCTTGGAATCTCGCTCGGTTGCGGCTACACCAAATCTCCCAAAGGACTGCCATGAAGGTGCAGCGCATAAGGCGACCAACAGGGGATGCAATTTTGGCCGTGCAAGGTAGGCATTCATGCCATCGGCCACTGCAGTAACATCCATATTTCTGAAGTGCAGAAGGTGGGAGAGTTCAGACCTAACCTGGTTGGCTGTGTTGCTTTTGAAGAATAAGTGTAAGGCGCTCTCTTCTTGTGGGTGTGGACAGCAGGAACACTTGGATGCAAGAGGCACACCTTTGTCTTTCACCCTCTCATCAACTGGGACAGCATTGAGAGCTAAACGCCAAAGCAATATAGACCACCTAAGGGGGATGTAAGGGGACCATAGGATTTTCCACTGTTGAGAAGTTTCAGAAGTTAGGAGGGAGCGGACAGATTTGGTGGAGAAATGACCATTGGAAGTGGAACACCAGATCCATGTATCCTGGGCATTGTTGGTGGTCAAGAAGTTAGACAAAATATTAAGGGGGCAGTACTTAAGAGCCATCTGCAGCTGGTTACTCATTGGGTCACTAAAGACCTACTGGATGGTGCAATATTTATCAGGCATACTGTTCCATATTTCTTCGGGGATGAAATCTTTCAGCGGGGCTTTCCCTGTCCAGACATCAAACCAGAAATGGGTATTGGGACTGCTGTCCATAGCAATTATTCTATGATTTTTATAGATGATGTGGGCCGCTTGCTGCCATAACTTTATGTCTGCTGCCAGCATGAACGGGAAATGGGCTTCGGAATGGTGATAGTTGAAGAGGTGTTTGCCTCTAAAAAATCTGGCCCGGAGGGAATTAGTAGACAGGGCTCTCCATAGCATCTTGGTACGAAATGTGATCTGCATGTGGTTCAAGTTCAGAACCCCAAGGCCCCCGCACTACTTCGGTTGGGCAATGGTGTTCCAGCTTTTCCAGTGTCTTTTCAGGGACTCCTCATACGATCCCCAGAAGAAGTTGGCAAGAATCCTATGGAAGGTCCTCACAATGGTGGCTGGAATTGGCATTGCATTCATGGTGTATATAGGTAAAGCAGTCAAGCTATGTTGTATCAAAATTAATCTACCTCCAGAGGATAAGAAATCAGTTTCCACCCTTGCAACTTACTAACCATTCTTGAGATTATGCTGGCGAAGTGAGCTGGTTTCTGGCGGCCAGCATAAATGGACACGCCAAGGTACTTGATGGGTAGTTTGGCTCTGGTGAAACCAGTGACTTTGGTGATTTTCTGAATAAGGCCTTCTATGGCATGAGAAAGAACATAAAAGGAGCTTTTGTTCTTGTTAATTAGCTGGCCTAATGCCTCTTCATAGATTTTGAGAAAATCTGTGAGTCTGCAAAGATGTCTCACCGAGGAATTGGAGAATATAAGGGTGTCATCTGCGAAGAGAAGATGTGATACGGCTGGACATCTTGCCTTGGTTTGGTACCAACTGCCACTGCTGTGTTGGAACAAGTTTTTGAGACCCCTACTAAGGGCTTCTTCAGCAAGAATGAAAAGAGCGGGGGCCACAGGGTCCCCTTGCCTAATCCCCTTGGAAGACTTTAAGAAACCATGAGTCTTCCCATTAAGAAGAATGGAAAACCAACAATTGGAGATAAGTGGTTCAATGAGGGAAATAGCTTGGAGAGAAAAACCGAATCTGCAGAGGACAGCATAAAGATAGTCCCAGTCAAGTCTATCATAAGCTTTTGCCATGTCAAGGTTGATGATCAAATTACCCCTTCTACATGGCCGGCCAATGTGCTAGAGTAATTCCTTAGCAAGAAGAATGTTCTCAGCAATGCTGCGCCCTTTGGTGAAGGCGCCTTGTTCCTCAGATATCAAGGAAGGCAGCAGCGTTCCCAGCCTGTCAGTTATAATCCTGGAGATTATTTTGTATAGAAAATTTGACAAATTGATAGGTCTGAAGTCAGAGCAGTTCTTCGGGCTTTCGACTTTAGGAATGAGAGTAATGAGAGATGAAGTAAGGGCTGTTGGCAGATTGTGGCCACAGAAGTGAGCTTGGACAGCTGCAGTGACATCGGTGTGGATTAAATCCCAGCAAGAATGGAAAAAGTGTCCAGAGAAACCATCGGGGCCCTGGGCACTGTCAGGGTCCATGCTATGAACCACATGAGTGATTTCATCCGGGGTGGGCACGCTGCAAAGCATGGCATTATCCTCTCCTGTCAGCACTGGGGGAATGTGATTCAGAATTTATGGATTGATTTGGTGAGGTGCAGACCTGAAAGCTTCAGTGAAGTGTTCCACGAACAGATCTGCGATTCTGTCATCATCCTCTACAACCACACCATCCTTGTTATACAATTTGGAGATGAAGGAATTCCTCCTTTGGGTGATTGCATAGGCATGAAAGAACTTGGTGTTATGATCCCCATCCTTCAACCATTTGATTCTAGATTTTTGGCGCCAAAGCTTCTCCTCTTGAGCAAGAGCTTGTTCCAATTTATCCTTGGCTAAGATGAAACTGTTGTAATTGTCCTGGGTGTCAACTTCTTCATAAGTTTTTTGGGCAGTGGCGAAAGAGCTTTCAGCTTCTTGCACTTTGATGGAAACATTACCGAAAGTTTCCTTATTCCATCTTTTGTAAAAGGCCTTCATATGCTTCATTTTTTGAATCACATTAAGGATTGGATAAGAGGATGTGGGGGCAGTCCTCCAAGCAACCGCAGAGTCTGCCATGAAACTTTCGTGGGAACACCACATATGCTGAAATGTGAATCTGGATGGGCCTTTTTTTGTTGTAGTGGCAGTGGAAATAAGCAATGGGCTGTGGTCACTGCAAGATCTGTCCACATGTTGAACATGCACAGCCGGACAGGAAATGGCCCATTCGGCGTTGAAGAAGAGTCGGTCAATTCTGGTCCATATACTATTGTGAAGCTGACCATTAAACCAAGTGAATTTACTTCCTCTAAATCCTGCATCTTCAATCCCCGCAGCAGATATGCATGCCTGGAAATCCATGACCGATCTAGAAAAACATCTCTTGCCTCCTTTCTTCTCATTGGGTGCCAGGTAGGCGTTGAAATCCCCTCCAACCAGCCATGGGGCCATACAAGCAGTGGAGAAGTCAATCATGTAATCCCAAAGTCTCCTCCTTTCATTCATGGAGCAGCTAGCATGTACAACTATGAGAAAGAGAGTTCTGCAAAAATCTGAAGAAACTGAAACTGTAATGTGCTGGTCACTGTAATCAGTTTTCAAAATATTGAAATCCTCCTCCCAAAAAATCCATATCCTGGCCTGCTCACTCACATTAGCTACAGAGTGGGCCATGTGGAGCTTATTCCTATACATGTCAATGCAAGAAGTCTTTTTCTTGGGCTCAATGATAGCTATAATAGATAGATGGTGCCTACGCTTCAAAATTTTCAGTCTCCTAATGGACTGGGCATTACCAATGCCCCTAATGTTCCATATTAGAATCTTTTGATTCATTGATGTTGGGGTTGGATGTGTTACCACGGGTACCTCCACGGGTTCGAACACCTTCCTCTCTTGCTGGTGGATGTGCTTTATGTTTTCCAGCAAAGGCCACATGTAGGTTGTTCAGATTATCGTCCTCCGGAGGAGCCAATCCAGGGACAGATATGACATTATGTATTACTGGCAGAGATATGATGATACCTTTGTTGTTTGTGGGTTGAGTTGCTTGCCTAACCTCATATTTTGAGCAATCCTTCCCTTTGTTCTTATTGTGTGGGTGTGGCAGATCATCAGGCACATTTCTGGTTGGTTGCACATCATTATTTGTTTCAACTTCCTAAGTAGCAGAATTCTCACTTGTTTGATCAGTGTATTTATTGCTGTGGATATTGCACCCTTCCTGTAGTATGCAGGGCAGAGGGAACTGACTGCAGGTCTGGCCATTATCTTCACTCTCAGGAATATTGTCACCTTTCCTGTTGCTGGTTAGTGGAGCTGGCATTCCATCAAGCACCTTGTGTGCTTTGTTACTGGCACTGGCAGAAGTCTGTTTGATTTTGATGGGGGCGGCATTTATTGACATTGGACTGTTATGCCGATTGCCAAGTTGCATGGGAGTTCCATTTTCAACATCAATCTTGGAGTGCATCTCATTGAGGGTGTTGCTATCACTTATGTCATTAATGCCTTGTGCTGGCCCCTGATCATTAATGCTGGGTTTGGTGGCAGTTGGCCCATGCAGAGGTTTGTTGGTGATGACTCCTTCATCCACGTGCAATGTTATGCTGTTGGCCTTTGGAGAGGTGGGGGATTGGTCCTCTTTGTTTCCATGTTTGATCGGCCTCCAGGTAGTTGCTTTGGGGGGGTTGGAGGTTTGAGGATGGTCCTCCTGGGCACCCTGAGTCGTAGTGTCCTTCTCTGCAGCTGCTTGTCGACACTTCATGTTGGTATGCCCCAGTCTTGAGCAGTTAGTGCAGAACAGTGGGGAGCTGGGTAAAATATAGGCTGCCATACGCCTCCTGCTCCAACCCCAACCCAGACTTGATCTGGGAGCTTCTTAGATACATCCAGCAAGACACACACCACCGCGGCATCAGCTTTGATCATTTTGGAGGTGTTCTGATCAACCTGGAGTACAGGGCCTATGCTACCAGCGATAGATCTTATCATGGGTTCACAGTAGAAGTTTGCAGGGAGACCAGGTAGGTGTAGCCAGACTGGAACCAGGGGAGAATCCTTCGTAGGAGAGAAATCCATAGTCCATTTTGTAAATTTGAAAATTCTTCCATGGACAAAAATTGTGTCTTTCAGAAGGACCTTGTAATAGTCTTCCTCATTTTTGAATCGAATGATTAAATGTCTTCCATCAAGGGAATTGATGAGGAAGTCATCCTGGAGCTTGAATCTCTGGGTTAGATGGATGCGGATGTCTTGAAATGGTGGCCGACCTTGTGGAGTTTTAGCAATAACCGCCAGATCAAGGGTTTTACACGAGAGCTTCACCTCCTCAGCTGAGAAGAAGATAGCTGGTTCTCCAGCGTCAATGGTGGCTGGAGGGTGAACCGTAACAAGAACAGTGAGCGGCTGGATTGATCTGAGAAGGACCTGTGCGAAGGTGGGGGTTGTGCCAGCGGCAGCACCCCACACACCTTTGCTTGGCGCTATGGTTGGGATGGACGGAGCTGCTATGTTGGCGCCTGGACTGGGAGGAGCTCCAGCAGGGGGCGAAACACCATGGCGGAGAGAGGATGGGCGGGAAAACCAAGCACGGCGGGAAAACCACAACATGCTTGTTGTATTATTTTATTACGTGTAAGGTCATCGAATTTTATTGTATTATTTTATTACGTGTAAATAATTTATAGTTGTGTATGCATAGATGTACATATCTACGTACGTATTAGGTAGTATACTTATGTATGCATGTGTATAATTAGTTATAAATAGTGTATGAATTGCATGGTGGTAGTGTGTACATGATAGCATATGTATGACATGTATATGTGTATAAGTTAAGCATGGTTTCTGCATGTTTTGAGTTATGGCCGAACGACCCAATTGACGTCCACATGGATGGACGTCCATGCTGAGTCAACTTCCACCTCGATGGACGCCAATACTTAAGTCAACGTCCATTGATATGGACGTTGAGATCTCTGACATGCATGCATGCAGAGCTCGAATTTTCGGGGACAAGCAACCCCAGCCATTGGGGAGCTGTCCCCAACGGCTGTGAAGGCCTCACATCACCCCTGCGGGAAAGGAGAGACCCCTCTCCTTTAAACCAACCTCCCCTTGCAAACCCCAGAGCTCTCTTTGGCTCTTTGCAAAGAGGAGAAGAAGAAAACCTAGTTCTGGTCTGTGAGAAAAGCTGGACTTTGCAAGCTCGGATCCATCAGTGTGAAGGTGTTCCCGGCGTTCTACTGCAACAAGGAGGTAGCTGGAACATCGAGGAAGAGTTCCCCGACCTTGGGTTGCTGAGGAGACTGATCAAGAACCCGGAGGAAGACGTTTCTGGAGGCTTCTTGGGACTGCCCAAGGAGAGCTTCTACGAACCCTAGATCCCTTTGGAGTATTTTCAGAGGCAAGTAACCTACACACATTGTCCATGTAGATGTCTAGTAGGGTTTTCTTATTTTTACACATTTATCCTCGTGTCCTAGATCCCCCATTCTTCTTGTGTTTGGAGCTCGGGTCTGCATTCTTGCAGAGACCTGAACTTGACGGCAAGATCCCTTGTCCCCAAGTTCTTCATTTAACGGCCAACGATGCTGCCGTTAAGCTCCATTAACGGCCCGAGTATGCCGTTAAGTTCGTCAGGACAGAACAGTGAGCTGTTCTCTCCTTCTATATGACTATTTTCGATGTGTTTTCGTGATGAGGATATAATATAACTCCTATATGTTATGTACCCTAGTTAATGTGGGTGTGGGAGAATGATTTTGCATATTTTGTGGATGGTAGAGTTTATTAGTTTATTGAAATGCATGTCGAAGAAATAGCCATGTATGTTTCCCCCACTATTCTAATGATCTGTGGGAAATTTGGATGCCCTAATTTTGTTAGACCATGAGTGGGTGATTCAGTTTGTGCTTTGAATTTTGAGAATTTCTTCATACTCACATGATTTACTGAAATTTCTGAAATGGAATTAGAAAACATGCGTAGGTCTTGTAAAATCTCCTATAAATTGTGTGT
This sequence comes from Colocasia esculenta, assembly GCA_014218235.1. NCBI lineage: Eukaryota > Viridiplantae > Streptophyta > Magnoliopsida > Alismatales > Araceae > Colocasia > Colocasia esculenta. Next base: position 83,006,091 of record CM024760.1, read on the forward strand.
TGTGTAATAAATCTGGGGAAAATTTCCTGTGGTGTTGTGTATGTTGGGTTCAGGGCTACGAACTATTAAACTGAATATTCATGTGGTGTGCCATGATAAATTGAATTACGAATGATATGAGGATTGATATCTAATTTTCTGTAATTGCATTATGAGTCAGAAAAACGTGAAATTTTGCATGTGAGGTCATAAACCTATAATCAGCATGTGGTTAAATTTTCAGGCTGTTTGGAAAACTGTAGAATGCAATATGAAACTTCCTTGCGAAAATATGTGAATAATGCATGCTATTGTGAAAATGATTTGAAATGCGCATGCAACCTGATTTATGCAACTTACTGAATGTGTAATCTCTGTCATCTGTAGTATCAGGCTAGGAAAAACTGAGCCATGTGTGTGAGAGAGAGAATGTAAAGGCATGAGGATGTCTTGTGTAAAAATGTGTGTAAAGATCGGTATGTGTAATGTGTAAGACTGTGCCAAGTGTGATACTGCTTCCATAGAGGGCTGTGGAACCGTACAATGGAAAAGTCCCCATGGGAAGGTTCAATGTGTTAAGATCCTAAGGGCATTAGGATGAAATCCTGGATGTGGACAAGTACCACTGGTTAGGGTGGAGACTTGTTCTCCCGGTCTGCGCAGTCCAAGAGTCGTCACTATATTGCCTAGGTGGCGTCTATGTGTATGTGTTATGTGATGTGTCCTTCTTATGGTGGTTTGGACTATGTGTCACGGCACTAAATTGTGAAATGTGAATGTGATCATGTATAAATTGTGTAGTGTGAATATGTGTAAATGTGCAATGTGTGAAAAGAGAACTATACGAATGGGCAATTGTGAAAACATGTGGAACCAATATGTGAGATTGTGAAATTGTAGTCCATGATAGGATAATATGAAATTATGTTATAACAGCAACCTTAAAGTGTATAAAATGATAGTTTACGTGTACAAAAATGTGTAGCAACCATGCTAGGAATGATTTCCTTCATGTATGTGAGAATCACATGTTTAGCCGTTTCATGTTATAGTTTAATCTGAAGTGTGGTTTTCATGTGATTGAATAAGTAGAGAGCATGTGATAGGTTATTTATTTTAGAATGTCTTAAATCATGTACCATGTGTTTAGCTTTGTAAAATTATCATGATAGGTTGTCCCTTATTAATGTCCAAGCATGTCATGAGTTTCGCACTGTGAAATGGAATGTGGAACCTACTGTGATATATGCATGTATGTTGTGTGTGGTATTACTTGCTGAGTCTTTTAGACTCACTCCCTGCTTCGGCGTACAGGTTTAGTTGGTGACGTTACACCGTTGGAGGAGACAGTGGAGAGTGACTCTGAGCGTGGCGAGTAGCCTGGTGGAGTCGTCATCGTGACATTTTGCTTTCATTGTATGTAATTGAGGCATTGTAATCAAACTATTATGTAATTGGTGGACAACTATGTATTAAATTTTAGCACTTTAATTATATGGACTTTAGTTCTTTTAATTTGTCAGTTGAATCATGTATGTTAAATGTGGATGATGAATGAAACGAAGACAATGGTTCTTTTCTTCCGCTACTCTGTATTGATATTCAGTTGTATCTCAATCCTATGTTATTGTTTGGGTAAAAGTCTCACTGTGATTATGTTCACTATACCGACGTGGGTTGGTATAACCGTACCGGTATAATGAGGGTCGTCACAGAGATTGGTATCAGAGCGACCGATTGAGATTGCACATGAATATATATAAGTCATCATCTTCATTACATGCTAAATCTTCATAGATTGTCCACATGTGTAGAATGGATTAATAATGAATGGAAAATAGATAAGAAAATGGTTAGGAAATAAATTAACGTAGCTCTAATAGTGGCTGAAATTTATTGCAGCCATGGCTTCGAGAGGTAGGCGTGGCGGAGCGCCGGCCCGTGAGGACGAGCCGAGACGTGAGGAGCGGGCGGAGCAGCAGGCCCCGGCACCTCAAGGTCCTGTACTTCCCCCACCGCCGCCTGTGGATTATGGGGTATTCATGCAAGGTCTGGTGCAAGCCATGCAGACGCAGGCTCATACTCAGGCTGCACTCCAAGCACAGTTGGAGGCTCAGGTTAGACTAATAAAACAACTAGTAGTCTGTGTTATTTAAAATTTCATGATATTGTGTTGACTATGAAATTGCTCGTTGTTTGATGTAGCAGGCTCAAGTTCCAGCTCAGGACCATGGTCGACCTTCCATCATGGAGAGATTCAAGAGGATGCTACCACCCTCTTTCAAGGGGGAGAGCGATCCATTGTTGGAAGAAAGCTGGATGAGGGAGATAGAAAAGATCTTCCGAGCCATCAGGTGTGCAGATGAGGATAAGGTCACATTAGCCACCTACATGCTACAAGTATGCTTTAGTTTATATGCTTGTATGTTCTGTTAAGTTAGATTTGTTTAGATGGCGCTTATGAACGGTGTACTGTAGGAAAGAGCTGATGTATGGTGGGCTTCATTACTGCGTACCCGGTTTGAGGACGGTGTGATTGATGTGGCTTGGGACGAGTTCATGAGGCTCTTTCGGGCCAAGTTCGTCCCCGAGCATATTCAAGATCGGATGGAGCAGGAGTTCCTCTCCTTGGCTCAAGGCTCCATGACCGTGCTAGAATATGAGGCAAGGTTTGCAGAGCTATCTAAGTATGCACCTCACATTGTGGCTGATGAGCGCAGAAAGGCGAAGAAGTTTGTGATGGGACTCAAACCATCACTGAGGACGAGGCTAGTGGCGTTCGACCATCGCACCTTGGACGAGGCACTTAGTGCTGCTTGCAAACAGGAGGGTGAGATGAAGCATTACCTTGAAGAGAAGAAGGCTTCGCAGAAGAGACCTACAACTACGTTCCAGCGGCAAGATAAGAAGAAAGCGGTGTACCAGACACAGCAGCGATCAGTAGCAGTCGGCAATGCTCAGGTACCCTCTGTACGTTCCCCTGGTGTGAAGAAAGAGTGTCCCCACTGTGGGAAGACACATGGTGGTTCCGAATGTTGGATGATTATGGGAAAGTGCTTGAAGTGCGGAAGTAGCGACCACAAGATCAAGGATTGTCCGAGACTTCAGTAGGGAGTCCAGCGCGGAGCGCCAGCCCCAGTAGCGGTAGCGGCAGCAACGCCAGCGACAGGATGACCAGGAAGGCCTCGAGCCCCAGCTCGAGTGTTCGCTTTAGCGTGCGAGGACGCCGAGTAGGCGGAGCATGTCACCGAAGGTACGGTTTTACTTCTAGGTGTGCACGCTCGGGTTTTGTTTGATACGGGTGCTACTCACTCGTTCATTTCCGAGCGGTTCGCTAGGCAGTTAGCCCTAGAGTTAGGCATAGAGTCTGAGGAGTTAGAGGTCCCTTTGTCTGTGAACACCCCTGTGGGTACGGTATCGACTAGGAAGTGCATTCCGTCGTTACCTGTGTGCATTGAGGATAGAATCCTAGAAGGGAGTTTCTTCTTACTAAAGATGAAGGACTATGATGCTATTCTTGGTCTGGATTGGCTAGAGGAGCACTATGCGTTAGTAGATTATCGTGGGAAGAGGATTGTTTTCCGCATTCCTGGTGAGGACGAGTTCTCTCATCCCTTGCCAAGGAACTTGGCGGAAAAGTTGGTCATCTCTGCCATGAAGGCGATGCGCATGGTAAACAAAGGTTGTGACGCTTTTCTTGCCAGGTGGTGTTAGTACCAGAGGCTGATGAGTCACCTACTCTTGCAGAGATCGAGGTAGTGCAGGATTTTCCAGACGTCTTTTCTGATGATTTGTCTGGATTGCCACCAGATAGAGAGATAGAGTTTACCATAGAGTTGCTTCTGGGCACCTCTCCTATCTCGAAGGCTCCATATCGGATGGCACCTGCGGAGTTAGCCGAGTTAAGGAGGCAGTTGCAAGAGTTGCTAGATAATAGATTTATTCGCCCTAGTGTTTCCCCTTGGGGCGCACCTTTATTATTCGTCAAGAAGAAAGACAGGTCACTTAGCTTATGCATTGACTACAGAAAGTTGAACCAAGTGACTGTAAAGAACAGGTATCCCTTACCTCGTATTGATGATTTGTTTGACCAGTTGCAAGATGCATCAGTCTTTTCTAAGATTGATTTGCGATCTGGTTATCATCAGTTGAGGATTCGGAGTGAGGATGTGTCCAAGACGGCAATCAGATCCCGTTATGGACATTATGAGTTTTTGGTTCTTCCTTTCGGATTGACCAACGCCCCTGCAGCGTTCATGGATCTCATGAACAGGGTGTTTAGGCCGTATTTAGATAGCTTTATTGTGGTGTTTATTGATGATGTGCTGGTCTACTCTTCGGATGAGGCCACACACCGTCAGCATTTGAGGGTAGTATTAGAGGTTCTCCGTGAGCACAAGCTGTATGCTAAGTTCAACAAGTGTGATTTCTAGTTGCACGAGGTTCATTTCCTCGGGCATGTTATCTCCGGTGCTGGTGTTGCAGTTGATCCAGCAAAGGTCCAGGCAGTTATGGATTGGGAGACTCCCAAGACCCCTTCGGAGATTCGTAGTTTTTTGGGTTTGGCTGGTTACTATCGGCGATTTATTGAGGGATTTTCATCCATCGCCGACCCATTGACTCAGCTCACCAGAAAGGGAGTGAAGTTTGACTGGTCCGAGAAGTGTGAGAGTAGTTTTCAATTATTGAAGACTAAGCTCACGTCAGCTCCGATGTTAGTCTTACCGAGCGGTGTAGAGGGTTTTGCTATCTACACGGATGCGTCTCGGATTGGCTTAGGCTTTGTGCTAATGCAGCACAGAAGGGTAGTGGCTTATGCTTCTCGTCAGTTAAAGGAGCATGAGAAGAATTATCCGACTCATGATTTGGAGCTCACAACAGTGGTTCATGCACTAAAGATCTGGAGGCACTATCTTTATGGTGTCAGATTTGAGGTGTTTACCGACCACAAGAGCTTGAAGTATCTTTTCTCCCAAAAGGAATTAAACCTGAGGCAGAGAAGATGGATTGAGTTCTTAAAGGACTACGACTTCGACCTTCAGTATCACCCTGGGAAGGCGAATGTCGTAGTGGATGCTCTGAGTAGAAAGAGGCCATCTCTCCAGCAGGATTGGAAGATGTTGGAGGATGCGGCTTGCGCATTGACTGAGTTAGAGCCATCGCTATGCCAGGCTTTTGTAGCTCAGTTATGTCTTAGGTCTTTGGTTTTTGATGAGGTGATCGAGCAACAGAAAGCCGACCCTAGACTCTTAGAGTTAGTGGGCAAGGCAGGCATTGCTCGTGATGAGGACGGTGTGATTAGATTCCATCACTGTGTTTGTGTCCCTGACTTGGTTGATGTCCGTGAGCATGTGTTAGCGGAAGCTCATAGGTCGAGATTCTCTATTCATCCGGGTAACACCAAGATGTACCAGGATTTGAAGAGGTCCTTTTGGTGGTCTGGCATGAAGAGGGATGTAGCGGATTATGTATCCCGGTGTTTAGTGTGTCAGCAAGTAAAGGCCGAGCGACAGCGACCATCCGGCCTTATGCAAAGGATGGAGATCCCAGTGTGGAAGCGGGAAGCTGTCACTATGGACTTTGTTTCGGGTTTGCCTCGATCTAGAAGGGGAAATGACTTGATTTGGGTAGTTGTAGATAGATTCTCGAAGACTGCGCATTTTTTACCTATGAAGAAGGAGCAGTCGGTTGAGAGTTTAGCTAGATTGTATGTTAGTAGTGTGGTTGGATTGCATGGTGTGCCGAAGTCGATCATTTCGGATCGAGATCCGAGATTTACTTCGAGGTTGTGGAAGGGTCTTCAGCATGTGTTAGGTTCGGAGCTGAAGCTCAGTTCGGCGTTTCATCCCCAAACAGATGGACAGTCCCAAAAGGACTATCCAGACGCTCGAGGATATGTTGAGAGCGTGTGTACTGGATTGGAAGGATGATTGGGAGCGTCATTTACCTCTAGTGGAGTTCGCATACAACAACAGCTTTCATGCGAGTATTGGTATGGCTCCATTTGAGGCATTGTATGGTAGGCCTTGCAGATCTCCTTTATGTTGGGGAGAGACCGGTGATAGGCAACTGATCGGTCCGGAGTTAGTTCAGGAGACTTCGGATAAGGTCCAGCTTATTAGGAAGAGGCTTGTTGCGGCGCAGGATAGGTAGAAGAGCTACGCCGACAACAGACGGAAGGATTTAGAGTTCGAGGTGGGTGAACATGTCTTCTTGAAGATATCACCTACTCGTGGTGTCGTCAGATTTGGCCAGCATAGTAAGTTGAGCCCTAGATTCATTGGCCCGTATGAGATTCTCAGACGATTGGGCAGCGTGGCATATAAGCTAGCTTTTCCCCCAGCTTTAGCTAGTGTTCATTGTGTTTTCCACGTTTCTATGCTCAGGAAGTATGTCCGAGATCCATCTCATGTGATTAGTCATGAGCCAGTGGAGATTCAGCCAGATCTGTCGTATGTGGAGCAACTAGTAGCTATTCTTGACCGGAAGGTTCAGCATCTCCGGAACAAGGGTATTGCGTCGGTGAAAGTTCTATGGAGGAACTTCTCGCGAGAGGAGGCTACTTAGGAGCTTGAGGATGCAATGAAGAAGAAATACCCCCGTTTGTTTGAGTAGTTTTGTTTAAACTTTGATGACGAAGTTTCTTTAAGGGGGAGAGGGTGTAAGGCCCTCGAATTTTGTTGTATTATTTTATTACGTGTAAATAATTCATGGTTGTGTATGCATAGATGTACATATCTACGTACGTATTAGTTAGTATACTTGTGTATGCATGTGTATAATTAGTTGTAAATAGTGTATGAATTGCATGGTGGTAGTGTGTACATGATAGCATATGTATGGCATGTATATGTGTATAAGTTAAGCATGGTTTCTACATGTTTTGAGTTCTGGCCGAAGGACCCAATTGGCGTCCACATGGATGGACGTCCATGCTGAGTCAGCGTCTACCTCGATGGACGCCAATACTTAAGTCAACGTCCATTGATATGGACGTTAAGATCTCTAACATGCATGCATGCAGAGCCCGAATTTCTGGGGACAAGCAACCCCAGCCATTGGGGAGCTATCCCCAACGGCTGTGAAGGCCTCACATCACCCCTGCGGGAAAGGAGAGACCCCTCTCCTTTAAACCAACCTCCCCTTGCAAACCCCAGAGCTCTCTTTGGCTCTTTGCAAAGAGGAGAAGAAGAAAACCTAGTTCTGGTCTGTGAGAAAAGCTGGACTTTGCAAGCTCGGATCCATCAGTGTGAAGGTGTTCCCGGTGTTCTACTGCAACAAGGAGGTAGCTGGAACATCGAGGAAGAGTTCCCCGACCTTGGCTTGTTGAGGAGACTGATCAAGAACCCGGAGGAAGACGTTTCTGGAGGCTTCTTGGGACTGCCCAAGGAGAGCTTCTACGAACCCTAGATCCCTTTGGAGTATTTTCAAAGGCAAGTAACCTACACACATTGTCTATGAAGATGTCTAGTAGGGTTTTCTTATTTTTACACATTTGTCCTCGTGTCTTAGATCCCCCATTCTTCTTGTGTTTGGAGCTCGGGTCTGCATTCTTGCAGAAACCTGAACTTGACGGCAAGATCCCTTGTCGCCAAGTTCTTCATTTAATGGCCAACGATGCTGCCGTTAAGCTCCATTAACGGCCCGAGTATGTCGTTAAGTTCGTTAGGACAGAACAGTGAGCTGTTCTCACCTTCTATATGACTATTTTCGATGTGTTTTCGTGATGAGGATATAATATAACTCCTATATGCTATGTACCCTAGTTAATGTGGTGTGTGGGAGAATGATTTTGCATATTTTGTGGATGGTAGAGTTTATTAGTTTATTGAAATGCCTGTGGAAGAAATAGCCATGTATGTTTCCCCCACTATTCTAATGATCTGTGGGAAATTTGGATGCCCTAATTTTGTTAGACCATGAGTGGGTGATTCAGTTTGTGCTTTGAATTTCTCGGAATTTCTCCATACTCACATGATTTACTGAAATTTCTGAAATGGAATTAGAAAACATCTGTAGGTCTTGTAAAATCTCCTGTAAATTGTGTGTTGTGTAATAAATCCGGGGAAAATTTTCTGTGGTGTTGTGTATGTTGGGTTCAGGGCTACGAACTGTTAAACTGAATATTCATGTGGTGTGCCATGATAAATTGAATTACGAATGATATGAGGATTGATATCTAATTTTTTGTAATTACATTATGAGTCAAAAAAATGTGAAATTTTGCATGTGAGGTCATAAACCTATAATCAGCATGTGGTTAAATTTTCAGGCTATTTGGACAACTGTAGAATGCAATATGAAACTTCCATGCAAAAATATGTGAATAATGCATGCTATTGTGAAAATGATTTGAAATGCGCATGCAGCCTGATTTATGCAACTTACTGAATGTGTAATCTCTGTCATCTGTAGTATCAGGCTAGGAAAAACAGAGCCATGTGTGTGAGAGAGAGAATGTAAAGGCATGAGGATCTCTTGTGTAAAAATGTGTGTAAAAATCGGTATGTGTAATGTGTAAGACTGTGCCAAGTGTGATACTGCTTCCATAGAGGGCTGTGGAACCGTACCATTGAAAAGTCCCCATGGAAGGTTCAATGTGTTAAGATCCTAAGGGCATTAGGATAAAATTCTGGAGGTGGACAAGTACCACTGGTTAGGGTGAAGACTTGTTCTCCCGGTCTGCGCAGTCCAAGAGTCGTCACTATATTGCCTAGGTGGCGTCTATGTGTATGTGTTATGTGATGTGTCCTTCTTATGGTGGTTTGGACTATGTGTCACGGCACTAAATTGTGAAATGTGAAATGTGAATGTGATCATGTGTAAATTGTGTAGTGTGAATGTGTGTAAATGTGCAATGTGTGAAAAGAGAACTATACGAATGGGCAATTGTGAAAACATGTGGAACCAATATGTGAGATTGTGAAATTGTAGTCCATGATAGGATAATATGAAATTATGTTATAACAGCAACCTTAAAGTGTATAAAATGATAGTTTACGTGTACAAAAATGTGTAGCAACCATGCTAGGAATTATTTCCTTCATGTATGTGAGAATCACATGTTTAGCCGTTTCATGTTATAGTTTAATCTGAAGTGTGGTTTTCATGTGATTGAATAAGTAGAGAGCATGTGATAGGTTATTTATTTTAGAATGTCTTAAATCATGTACCATGTGTTTAGCTTTGTAGAATTATCATGATAGGTTGTCCCTTATTAATGTCCAAGCATGTCATGAGTTTCGCACTGTGAAATGGAATGTGGAACCTACTATGTTATATGCATGTATGTTGTGTGTGGTATTACTTGCTGAGTCTTTTAGACTCACTCCTTGCTTCGGCGTACAGGTTTAGTTGGTGACGTTACACCATTGGAGGAGACAGTGGAGAGTGACTCCGAGCGTGGCGAGTAGCCTGGTGGAGTCGTCATCGTGACATTTTGCTTTCATTGTTTGTAATTGAGGCATTGTAATGAAACTATTATGTAATTGGTGGACAACTATGTATTAAATTTTAGCACTTCAATTATGTGGACTTTAGCTCTTTTAATTTATCAGTTGAATCATGTATGTTAAATGTGGATGATGAATGAAACGAAGACAGTGGTTCTTTTCTTCCGCTACTCTGTATTTATATTCAGGTGTATCTCAATCGTATGTTATTGTTTAGGTAAATGTCCCACTGTGATTACGTTCACTATACCAACGTGGGTTGGTATAACCGTACCGGTATAATGAGGGTCGTCACACTTTAGATCTTCCTAAGGCCTCTAAGGCTGTTTATAGGCCCAGTAGAGTGAACTCGCAACTTGCTTGACAGAAATCCCCTCAGGGGGGCAGATTTGCAATTCTTCAGTCAATGGAGGATGGAGTGGTTCAAGAACCTTCAGAAATTGTTGTCCGGGAGCAGCCTACCAGTAGTAAGCATACTGCAGCTGATATGGAGCTATGTGCTACTGATCTAGTTTCCTTGCACCAACTTGTGCCATTGGGAGGACTTGATCCTGGGCCTTCTCAGTCCATTGTAGTGGAGCCTCCTTCAAACCAAATTTGCCCCTAATTAGGTGGATTGGGAATACCAGTGCAGGCAACTAAGGGTCAAGCCGATCAGGCTAGTGACGGAGTTGCAAGCAGCTCTATTACACATATTTCTATTTTAGAGGAACCGTGATAGCAGATGGTGGTTTCTTGCATAGTCAGGTTTTAGAGGCAAAGGAGATAGTTGACATGCCAAAGGTGTTTAAAGCTGGTAAAGTTGTGGCGGATAGGGCACAATTGGACAATTCTCTTATGCAGACATGTGGTTTAGGAAGGGGTGTAAGAAGCATGCGGGTGGACAAAGAAGGGTATATGGTGACAAGATCTAGAGCTAGATCTGCTGAGGACGCAAGACCTTCATTTCAATGATAAGTCCCATTTTAGTATGGAACATAAGAGGAGTGGGAAATTCAGGCTCCCGGGAAAGCCTTCAGAGACTTGTGCATAAAAATAAGCCTATTTTGGTGGCTATCAGTGAACCAATGCTTACGGCCAATAAAGCGCTGCAGTTAGGAAGATTCATAAATTTGCCTAAGCTTGTAGTTAATTCTTCAGTTGACTCTAAAATTTGGTTGTTTTGACATGACAGCTATAATTTGGAGTATATCTCCTCTTCTGTCAGCAAGTCACTCTTGGTTTGAAGACTGGAAATGCTATCACTGCTTTTTTTTTTCCCTTCGTTTATGCCTCCTATTTTCCTCAGCTTAGATTGGAACTATTTAACGAGCTAAGTTCTTTTGTTGCCTCTATTTCGGTTCCTTGGGTTGTAGGTGGTGACTTAAATTGTGTAATGAGGCCTTCTGAGAAGATGGGGGGGGGGGGGCAGTCCCAGCTTTAGCTCCCATGATAAAATTTAATGCCTTTGTTTGCTCGGCAGGATTACTGGATGCTGGCTTTTCAGGGATGGGAATGACATGGTCTAATAACAGAATTGGTCCAGCTAACATCTGAGCCAGATTGGACATGATTTTTATTAAGAGTCAGTGTCAGTCAGTAATGCCTCATCTTATTGTTAAGCACCTTCCAAGGGGTCCCTCTGACCATGCTCCATTGCTACTCTGTAGTGACATCTGTTCCTCTGGGCCCTCTAGGTTTATTTTCCAGAAAATGTGGACCTCTCATAATTCTTTCTTGCAAGTAATTGCCCAGGTGTGGGATCAGGTTCAGGACCATCCAAATGCTATGGTTACATTGTCCAATAAGCTGAAGGTTGCTAAGATTGCTCTTAAGAAGTGAAATAAATAGGTATTTGGAGATGTCACTCAGAATGTCAGATAAGCAGAAACGGAGGTGGAGTTAAAGCAGATTACATTTGACCAGGATCCCTCAGCTGCAAATAGAAGTGCCTTAAATGCAGCTAATGCAGCCGTGAAACAAGCTCTTCACAGGGAAGAAGTTTTTTGGAATCAAAAGTCCTGTATCAACTGGATTGAGAGTGGTGATAGGAATACCACTTTCTTTCATACTATGGCTCAAAGCAATAGAAGAAGGAGCCTTATCAGGAGGCTAAAACTGGATGATTCAGATTTATGGTGTGAAGATCAGGATGTTCTCCGAGTGCATGCTGAGAAATACTTTAAGGAGCTTTTCTCTTCTGAGGAACACAATGTGGACTTATCCCTGTTGGATTGTATTCCCCATTTTATAACTGAAAATCAGAATTCTCTTCTCTGTTCTATTCCAGATGGAGAGGAAATCCGGGCAGTAGTGTGGTCTCTCAAGGGTTCAAGTTCTCCAGGGTCGGATGGTTTTTCAGGTGATTTTTACACAACAGCTTGGGATATCATTGATAAAGATGTTATTACAGCAACTCAAAGTTTTTTTATGGGATTCCCTATTCCTAGAGGGATCTCTTCCTCTCTTATTGCACTCATTCCTAAGGTGCAGGAGCCAAAGTCTTTCAGTGATTTCCGTCCTATAAGTCTTTGCAATTTCTCTTACAAAATAATTTCTAGCATCATGGCCAAGCGGTTGACACCAATTCTTCCCAACATTATATCGAAGGAACAAGGGGCTTTTGTAAAGGGTCGACTTATTTTGGACAATATTGCCTTGGCTAGGCAAATGATGATGGACATAGATAGGAAGGCAAGGGGTCATAATGTTATTTTCAAATTAGATATGGCCAAGGCATATGACAAAATGGAATGGGATTTTCTTCTTGCAGTCTTAAAGAAATTTGGCTTTAGTAACAGGTTTATTTCCCTGATAGGAATGATTCTATCAAATTGTTGGTTTTTTGTCAATTTCAATGGATCAATGGCAGGCTTTTTTAAGTCTAGCAGAGGGATACGACAAGGTGATCCATTTGCTCCATACCTGTTTATTATAGCCTCGGAGGTGCTGAGCAGAGGTCTTACTGCCATGTTTCAGTCAGGAACTTTGAAGGGCTTTAACGGTCCAAGGAATGTGGTACCAGTTTCACATCTCCTATATGCAGATGATACTCTCATCTTCTTGAATGGTAGCAAATAGAACATCAGTTGCTTTCAGCAGTTCATTAGAAGATATGAAAAGAGTTCTGGTCAAAAAGTTAATTCTGGGAAAAGTGGATTCACTGTCTCTGTGAAAGCCCCCTCTGGTCTTAAGCAGTCCATTCATTCCATGACAAGCTATAAGTTTCAAGCTGCTTTCAGTTATCTTGGTGTTCCCATTAAGAAAGGAAGATATATTTGCTCTGATTTTAAGTTCATTGTGGACAAAATACAAAAGAAGTTGGAGGGTTGGCAGTCCAAATTCCTCTCTCAGGCTGGGCGTGTCGTCCTTATCAATTCAGTTCTCTGCAACATGCCAGTCTATTTGGCATCAGCTTGTTTCCTCCCCAATGCTATTGTTAAAGGAATTGACAGCATTTGCGCTAATTGTTTCTAGCAGGGTTCTGAAGGTCAGAGGTGTCGGCACTGGGTGGCCTGGCATTGCATTCTAAAGCCTCGGAAAGAAGGGGGCCTGTCTATAAGGGACCTTCAACAGGTCCAGGTTGCACTGGCCACAAAGAGCTTGTGGAATATAATTCATGGCTCATCGGTGTGGTCCTCCTATGCCCGAAGTAGATTCATTAAGACAAATTTTTTTGATTGCTCGAAGGCTTTTCCTGTAGGTATGCCAGCAAATATTTTTCAACAGGTGAAGGATCTGATCATAAATAACTCTAGATGGATCATTGGTGATGGGAAGGGAGTGAACTTTTGGAATGATAATTGGACAGGACAAGGTCCCCTTATCAACACAGTAGAGCATTCTATCATAAGCAGAATTATGAGTCGGCCTGGTATTACTGTCAAGGATGTTATGTTAGATCCTTATCATGAAGCTAGGACTTTGATTTCTACTTGCCTTCCAATTTGCAGCTAAGAGATGAGGATGACTTATGTGTTTGGACTGCCACAGCAGGAGGGTCGTTTACAGTCCAATCAGTAAGCAAAATTCTGAGGTCATTGGGTATATCTAGAGGTCCTTGGGCCAATCTGTGGCATTCCAGCCTAGCTCCTAGGGCTGCCATCTTCTTCTGGAAATTAATCCATCGCGCTATGCCGGTAGACAGCAGGGTGGCAGAATGTGGCATTCCTATGGTCTCTAAATGCGTTTGTTGTGCCCAATCTGATGATGAGGATCTTAATCACCTTTTTGTCAAAGGGGATTTGGCAGCATAATTGTGGGCTTGGGTCAGGCCTCTCATTACCTCAATGAGCATATCACCATCTGGTGCTGGAATATTTTGGCAGGAACTAGCTTGGCCTCAGCCTCCAACTTTGTTGGTATGTATGCTATAGTTTTATTGATGTGGGAAATATGGAAAGAAAGATGCTCTGCCAGATTTGACTGTATTAGTCCTTCTGTGAGTGTTATTAAAAGAAGAATCAGGGAAGCAATCACTTTATCCCTTGATAAAATCTCCTTTCCCACAACCTTATCCAGATTGCAAAGGAACCTGTTGGTTCAATTCCATCTCTATCCAAGGTGTGTACAGAAAATGCCAATTATTGTGAGAAGTAAGTTGTTCCCGTTCAAGATTACTCTGAATGTTGATGGGGCTTCAAAGGGCAATCCGGGAATGAGTGGTGGAGGAGGAGTTTCAGCTGGCAACTTTATAGTTGGTTTTGCCTTTCATTATGGCTATGGGCGCAGCCTGCTAGCTGAGGCAAGGGCCTTGCATGATGAACTATTAATTGCTTTGGTTGGTGGTCTTCAAGTGGATGTTATTTTCAATGATTGTGCAGTGCTAGTTGATGCAATCCGAAAAGGGGTGGCTCCAAGTTGGAACATCCTTCCTTGGTGGAAGGAAACTCTCGATCTTATAATCAAATGTGGTTGTTCTGTGCAGCATATTTTTAGGGAGGGTAACCAAGTTGCTGATGCCTTGCCATCCTAGGCCTGTGCCAATCACAACAATATTTTTTTTTCCTGGGTTAGTGAGCTTCCTAGGATGGCCAGGGGTGCTTTGAGGGTGGATAAGGCAGGCCTTCTTGCTATTCAGAATTGTAATTAGTCTTGATTTCGGCTTGTAGTTTTTCTTTTCAGGGTTGTTCTAGAGATAGACAGGGGTATGCCCCGTTGATATTGTATTCTTTTAAAATATCAATAAAATCTTTTTTGTCACAGAGTCAACCTGGGAAAGTGAGAACACTGTCCTCTTCTGGGGGGTGGTGCACTTGACTGTCGCCTGACTCTGTTGGCTGGTGCTTAAAAAAAAACATGGCTTTAATACCCTTTATAAGTGCAATAGTACCTACGGATATCAAAACAGTCCCAAATTTTAACTACAAACTCTATGCATGGAACATATTATATAGCTAATTTTTCAGAATTATTTTAATAGTATAACTATTTTTAACATTTAATACAGATTACATGTAATTTTAGCAAGATATTACACTTGAACATGATAGACAATAAACAATCGGTTCTCATAGTTTTAAAACATGTAAACAGTAGTCCTAAGTTCATGAAAATTTTCTGAAATAATAACATGCATCAAATTTAATTATCCCGAATTTAACTTTATCAAATCATGTATATTTCTCCATAACAGAATCATATTAAATGAAAGCATAATCAGAATTTTGACAGAAATTCATGGTTTGACCCTAAGACAATACCTGAACATCCATAATTTTTACAGTATGTACAAACATTCAGAAATCCGAAAATCATATCACAGAGATTAAAATCACAATTCTGTAAAAACCAGAAGAACTTGCCGGCAAGGGTCTTGTCGTCAAGGTGGGTTAACCGCACAATTGGTTGCCGCTAACTCAGGAACTTGGCGATAACAAGGTTGCCGTCAACCTACCGTCTACAGAAAAGTGCAGACCTAACAAAGAAAAAGATAGAATTTGGGGGTCCAGGACACGATGTAAAAATACCTAAACTGTAACGACCCCGGCGCCCGGACCCTCGGCTCCCACCAAGAATCCAAACATCGGGACCGCCGCCCATGGATCTAGAGACCCAAAAGGGCTAACGGATCGGTCTAACAAGATATGTAATAGAGATAAATAACAACAAGCGTACTAAAGTGCACCACAAGTGAACGAAAAGTGTCCAACACTAGAGAACAGTCTAGTACAGTCCCAAAGTAAATAAAGTACAAGTGCTGAATAAAAAAGGGAAAGACAGGTCCCTTAGGGGCATACCCCGAGGGTGAAGTACAACTGCTGGGGGAACATTGCTCACTAGAGACGCCGACTACTACGGGCCCGTCTCCTCAGTCTGCCGCAGAGAGAGCTGCTGTGAAGTCTCACCTACAAAACAGGGAGTGAGCTTCACGAAGAAGCCCAGTAGGGACTACCAATCTCCCACTGGTTCTAACAGAAGAATAGAACTAAGTGCAATAAATAAATAAAGAAGTAAAGTCTATTCTACTAAACAGAGTCAAGTGCGGAAGTGTGAAAGAAACTACACGGTCGTTGGTCTAGGCTACACAGCGGGACCGGAAAACCCGTGTAAGGCACCCCAAGAACCCAGCTGTAAACACAGACAGTAGACACTGCCTGGACAAACACACTAGCTACAGAACGCTACACTAGTCAGTCGGTCAGGTGCACCACGTGCCTTACCCTTGACCAACGGTCCATGTCTAGCACCTCTCGTCGGAGTGAGACGCAGAACTAAGAACAAACACAACTGCCGTAGTCTGGCCAGACTGCGGTCCCACGCATGACCCCTCTAAATGGTTCCGAAACCACGTAGAGTGAGGCAATGAGAAAGGACTAGCTGACCTGCGTCGTACGAGCTACCAACTACGCAGCGTCCCAGACTCTGCTAAGAGAGCTCTACAAACGACTCACGTCACTGCCCCACTGTTTTCCCCTACTGCTACCAAAGTCAACGACTCGAGCAAACCCTGCCGCCCGGAGCAACCCCCTCTGACACAGGCATGCGGGGACCGGGGGTCCCAGTTAACGGTAACAACCTGTCTCGCAGACAAGCCCTCAAGTGCCTAGCACCGGGCGTAGAGACTAGAGTAGCCCTGCACTAGGAATAGCACAGGTGCCAAGAAACCAGAGTCGCAGTGGAAACAGAAACACAACAGGTCGACAATCAGCTCTCAGTCAGAGAGGCGACGTATCGACCCATCGCGACCAGAACGCGATGGTTCTACCTGTCGCGACAAGGAAACATGAAGGCGACCCTTGATCCTATCGCGATAAGATCGCAACAGCTATGGGCGCCGCAACAAGCCTAGGTCTGCTGGATGCGACACGTACCCTGTCGCGACTTCATCGCGACGGGGTCGGCGATCGCGATCCGACCAGACCTCGAACTCTTGACCACCGGCCACGTATCCGTCATGTTTGCTAGACGTGACGGGTCCGGGGCGCGTTCAAGTGAACGCGACACAACGATACGTCGCGACCTGGTCGCGACTGGGAAGCCCGTCGCGACCACAGCCGAGTGCCTTAAACAGAGCACCACACACACCCAAAAATCACAAAACGATACAACATGGCGAGGGGAGGCATGGAAAACATGGGAAACATGCTAATTACTATCCAAACCACCCTAAACAACCCCATGCATGCCAAGGGAGGTAAAGCTATGCTCTAGACCTCACATGCATAACATGAAACACTCTTCATGGACACCACAATCCAAGCATGAATTCAACCAAACCAGCTTCATGCAACCATCACACAAGGAATATGAAGCACAGTGCACATACTAAGCAAGGATCCAAAGCTTGGAGAAGGGGGTTTGGCCCTATCATGTTAGAGCTAGGGGAAGGATTGGGTTCCCTACCTCAATGTGAAGATCCACCCAATTAGGGCCTTCTCGTAGGTTAGCACCCCTCCACCTCCGAGCTCCAACGCTGCAAGAGCCACCTCTCACGAGCCGAGCACATCCTCCTTGAGCCAATGGGGAAGTTGCACACCAAACATGAAGAACACATAGTAAGGAGGAGAGAAAGAAGAGGAGATCTTCACAATCAAACCCAACAATTGCACAACCCTCACAAGCACAACCAACACTTACCAAGACAAGCCACAAGCCTCCTTCCCAAGCTCCCACGGAGCACACACAAAGGGGAGATCGTCGGAGGAAGAAAACACAAGGCAAAGAGGCAAATGGGGCTTTTGCTCTTGGCCAGAGCAACTTAAACACAGACGTTGAGAATGCGACGGCCTTGGTCATCGCGTTAGCAATGCTAACGCGACGCCCTACTATGTCGCGATCTTAATGTCTGCGACCCTGACGGTCAAAGCCACCACGTGGCGTGCATGCAACACTGACATCTGATCGCGATGGACCAGAGCGTCGCGTTCATGAATGCAAAGCCACAGGTGTCACCACCTCTCCGACAGCAAGATGACAAAAGAACTGTCTACTATTAGAGTCCTATCACGACAGGGGCGGCCGGTGCTTTCATAATCAGAACGCGACGGTCAACTCCGTCGCCTTCAGAAGGCGACGGGTCGCTCTGTCACGACCTCAGCCGAGAGGGAAAATCCACAAAGGGGGACAGAGATGTTACATAAACTCTAGGGGACATGTCTAGGGATGAAACCCCTAAGTTACTTGCCTTTAGAAAAACCTCAGATGATCTAATTTGGCGAAGAAGCCCTCCTCGGCCAAGCCAAAGAGGTGTTGCTCTTCAGCCCCAAATCCGATCCTCACGCTTGCACAGATGATCTCCCAGAGTCGGGGGAGCTTCTTCAGCTCTAGAAGAACCTTCCAGTTGAAGAAGATTGCTTGAGATGCCTCCCAAATGCCGGATCAAGCCTCTCAAAGGTTTACCTTTTCCTTACCTGAACCCTAGAATTCTCTTTTTGAACCAAAGGGTCTTTCCTAGCCAAGATGTCTAGGTTATATAGGCTAAGAGTCGGGGTAAACCTAGTATTAGGAGTCCTAACCGTTGGGGATTGGGTTTCCTAAACAAATTCCGGAGAAAACGGGGCCATTTTAGATCTGCAATCCCAAACACAGTCGGAGAAGTAAACGGCCACATAGCTGTCGTCAACAGGAAATAGGCATCAATCGATGTTGACATTTAGATCCTCTGTCCATACAGTCAACGGCACAAAAGTTGTCGTCAACCTGCTCTTAACGTCAAGGGTTGTTGACGTTAAATAGGGATTTCGGGCAGAACTTAAAAACATCAAACAAACATATATGCACAGAAATAAACAATATTATATGTATAGAATTTGAGGGCCTTGCACCCTCTCCCCCTAAAAGAAAACTTTGTCCTCGAAGTTAGAATAGAAATACTAACCAAACAAATGGGGATATTGCTTCTTTATGGCCTCCTCAAGCTCCCATGTAGCCTCCTCCTGAGATAAATTCCTCCATAACACCTTCACGGATGTAATAGACTTGTTCCTGAGGTGCTGAACCTTCCGATCTAGGATAGCTAGTGGTCGCTCTACATAAGACAAGTCTGGCTGAATATCCACTGGCTCGTGACTCATAAAATGTGACGGATCTCGCACGTATCTCCTGAGCATAGACACATGGAAAACTGGGTGCACACTGGCTAGCGTTGGGGGTAAAGCTAGCTCATATGCCACGTTGCCCATCCGCCTGAGAATCTCAAATGGACCAATGAATTTCCGGCTCAACTTGTTGTGCCTGCCAAACCTGACCACACCTCGAGTAGGCGAAACCTTAAGGAATACATGCTCGCCAA
Organism: Colocasia esculenta; assembly: GCA_014218235.1. NCBI lineage: Eukaryota > Viridiplantae > Streptophyta > Magnoliopsida > Alismatales > Araceae > Colocasia > Colocasia esculenta. The sequence continues at coordinate 83,025,234 of CM024760.1, forward strand.
CCTCCAACTCTAAGTCCTTCCTTCTATTCTCGGCGTAGCTCTTCTGCCTATCTTGGGCTGCAACCAATCTCTGTCTGATAAGCTGAATCTTATCTAAAGTCTCCTGCACCAACTCCGGACCAACCAACTACCTATCACATGTCTCCTCCCAGCACAAAGGAGATCTACGGGCCCCCCCTTACAAACCCTCGAATGGAGCCATATCGATGCTCGCATGAAAACTCTTGTCATAGGTGAACTCCACAAGAGGTAGGTAATGCTCCCAATCATCGTTCCAATCAAACACGCACGCCAACTAAGCTTCAAACTAAGCTTCAACTGAGAACCCAAAGCCTCCTGAAGACCCTGCCACAGCCTCGATGTAAATCATGGGTCTCTGTTAGAGATACTAGTCTTCGGCACACCATGCAATCTCACAATACTGCCTACATACAGCCTCGCCAAACTCTCCACAGATTGTTTCTTCTTATGGGCAAGAAATGAGCAGTCTTGGAGAAACGATCTACAACCACCCAAATCGAGTCATTGCCCTAGGCTGATCTGAGCAAACCCGTCACAAAATCTATTGTAGCACCCCGGAAAATTTAGTACTTAAAAAATTGATATAATAATTTCTATAATATCGAAATAATAAAAACATACGTACCATTATCATATGCACAAGAACACATCGGAAAATTCCGTAAAAAATATAAACCAACCCCAAATATTATTCATAAGTGTTCCACGAAAAAATAAGTGCAACGAAAAATCCGATTGGCCAAGTGTACGTCACAATATGACTAATTATTCAAATTAGGAAACTAAGTCGAAAAACCGTTAACACGGAAATATAACATGATCACAAATTAAATGAACATGTCGAAAAGACTTCCAACGTCATGTGCTGATGACACATTATCGGACTTGGACCAATAGACCTCTCATAGCCCATGAATAAATTCAAGTAAGAAAAATATAATAAATTCTGTAACTCTATTATTCCCTAATAAGAAAATATCCTAAATTCGTATCTTAAATATTTCCTAAAAAGAAAACGGATATTAAATCATTAAAATAGTTAATATGGGTTGGAATTCGACTCCTAACCCTACCCAAATTGGCTAGGCATGAATTTGCAACCCAACCTAACTCAATTAGGAGTTGGAAAGCTTGGAAGGTGGATAGAAATAAGGAAAACTCAGAATTAAATAGGAATTTGAGTAGTAGTAGGAATTGGAAAAAAGGGATGCATAAATACACCCCAATCTCTTCATTGCCGGCCCTAATGCTTTGCTGAGGGTTGCTGGGTGTGGAGAAGAGGCCAAGGAGAAGAGGAACTCATGGGGAGAAGGCTTGACCAAACTCCAACCTCTGCACTTCGAGTTCTAAGCCCTAGGAGACAAATTGACCCAAAGGTAGGCATTCTCACAAGCTAAACGCAACTAAATTCGTCTGTAGATTGTTCCAACCGTCAGGAACAAAAGCCCTCATGTTTCACTATTTTTTTATCGAGCCAATCCTTTGTTCTATATTTTTGAAGTTCTGCAATCACCATGACCCCGAACCATCATGTTTAATTTATATCTCCATGTATACTTCACACCATGCTACGAAACTTTTACTAGAGATATTGATAGTTGTCATGAATCTTTTGCCCCTGAAAGCCCTAATTTTCATCCATCATATTGTGCGAATTAAATCGTTTACCATGTTGTGTGTTTATCGTGATTGTTCATGTTTAAAACCTATCAAGACCATGTCAAATTTCAAATTCCTAATTTTTGTAAGTACTCTTGCATGACTAGATCCGTTTAAAATTATTTTCATGAATTTTCATCGACTATACAATTAGATCTTGATTTTTGAATCACCCCATGTCAAAACAAGGAAGGCTTGGATCGCAATCCAAGGCCTGTCCTTTTCCCGCTCGGACTCAGGCGCAGGACGTGAGAACGCGATGGCCCGATAGGCCACGTTCTCAGATCTATTCACGATAGAGCCACCCGTCGTGTTCTGAACGCGACAGGGACTGTCGTCGCGTTCTGACCCCCTACTCTGACAGACCTGTTGCGACCCTTGATTGACCCTATCACGTTCTGACTGTACCCCGTCGTGACCCATACAGGGGTACGTCACCTTTTGGAGTTTTGCATGGAAACCCCATATTTCTATAAATCTTGATTTTCTACAGTAACTACATGCCCTATTAACTGTCTTTAACACAGTAAACGAAGTTGTTAAATATGGATATGTTGTAATTAATTAAAAGACATTCACATGATCTTTTCATCTCCATGATTCTCTATGTCACATGCACCCACTTGAACCATCCAATATAACTTGACTTGACATGAAAATAACTCACAAAATAATTGATAATTTATTTCAATATTGTATTTAAAATTGTCCCATTTATTTTAATTGGACTTGTCTTCATTTTCTTGCGATGTTTTGAGAATACCGTTGTTGATGCGCCACTATTCTAGAATTCCTCTGGAACGTCGAGCACTTGTTTTTATACATACACTTTTCTCTTGACTTGGATAAACTCTTCGTCGGATACTCCTTCTGCCGGACTAGTGAATCCTTGTTCAAGGCCTCCGTAAGTCTCCTCTGGCCATGGATTCCCACATGGTCGAAGAGCTGGTTGTACCCTAATACCTATGATACCCTTTAGAGATAAGTAAGATCCAAACGGCCTAAGTATGCTCGCGTTCTTATCTTGAATCACGTCGAACCTCAGGATCTGTGCATAACATGACCAGTGAAAGGGTAGTGAATTCCACCTGACTGCAAGCACCAATCGTGCGTGTCGTACAACTGTTACTATCTCCCGTTTACTCGACGTTTTATATGCAATGACCCTTAGCTCTCATCTATACTCGACTCGCTCGTTTATTCACATTCTCTCTACTATCTCGTCTATTCATATAGTACTCTCATCTCTTCTTGGTACTCTATTTGGCCATCTATTGATTGTCTAAAGATAAACAAAATAATTAATGCTTGTGCAATAGGGCCCGATCTGGTCCTGGGGAGAGTGCCCAAAAAGTGCCATTTGCCCGCAGGAGTTAAAATGATCAGGATGTCGGCATTACATCCAAGTGCCATACTATCAAGATTAATCTATAACAATAAAAATAAAGTGCTATATTCTCTCGTGTCTATTGACAAACAAGTGCTATATTCTCTCTCGGATATCTACGGATAACCAAAGTGCAATACTATTTAGATTGACGAAAGTTAATCAAAAGTGTGCTATACTATTTCGATTGATGAAAATCAATCAAAGTGCAATTTACTCTCTATATAGCCAACTACTTTCTCTCTCCTTGCTATACATGTTACTTGCTATTGCTTGACAATGACGTTACTTGCTATCATGTGGTATCATTTTCTATTGTGACTTGATCAATATTCATTATGCTATATTTAATTCATCTGCTATTTAGACCATGTTACTTGTGCTATTACTTTCTGGACTTTACATGACTCTCTCTATCATCAGTTACTTTGTCCTTTAGAGCATTAATTATTTAAAGCAAGCTTGATCATGAGATTTAAGTCCTACTGAGCGTTATCACTCACCCTTCGTTATTTGTTATTGTGTCTTAGGTAAGTCGGATGATGACGTTACACACACCAATGGATCAGGACCTGAGTGTTGAGCGACCTGGGGTCAAATGATGAAGTTACCCTAGTACCATGGAGTCTAGTAGGTATTGTTTTAGATTTTCTTCCAATGTAATGATGTCATTGAGCCTTGTGATTTGGCTCTGAATTAGTGGTTGTAATAGTCTTAGTGACATTTCAATGAAATGAAGAGTTTACTCCAATTATTGTTCATTAAATGCTCTGAATTACTCCACTGCTAAATTGGCGGGGCGTGACAGTTGGTATCAGAGCCTAGGATGTCTTAATCAGATATCTTAGGTTTAGGATGTTCTAGGATGTCCCCATTGGATCTCTTAAGGTCTAGGTTGTTCTAGGACAAACCGCCTTGACACGTGTCTAAATCAACCGTCATACCTAGTGAGGATTGGGTAGAACCATGGTTAACATCTAATACATATATACTTACACCTATTAGTTGATGCTACTTTCGTACCCCAATGTCGACCTCATTCTTGAAGGGACTCTTAATGGACGCCGACATGAGACCAACTCAAAGGCTAGTTCTAGCATGTCAGCAAGCCACTCAACTGCTAGAAAGAGCTATGGAAGCGACCAAAAAGATTAGAAAGGTGACCAATAAGAATGCAAAGAGAAGACATAACGATGGGATGACGACAAACCAACAGATGAAACGTAACGATGAGATTTTCAGGATCATATGTCTTCATTGTCACAAGCCAGGTCATGTGGCCAAGGAGTGTTGGCGAAAGATTGGTGCATGCCTATGTTGTGGCGACTCGAGGCATCAGCTACGAGACTGCCCTCTTCTAAAGGAACCATCCACTAACACAAAAGATCTTAATCCTATGACAAAATGGGACCAGCCAAATGGTGATAAGAGAAAAATAAAGAAGAATAAGAAGAACGACATACAATTAGCCCATATTCGCAGAGGGCGATGCAAGCGCTACGATAGGAGGGGCCACACGTCGGAGGATTGCTGGTGGAAACAAGGAAAATGTTTGAGATGTGGCAGCCCAGACCACAAGATTAGAGAGTACCCACAATTCAAGGACAACGTCATGAGGACTCGAACCAGCAAGATACACTGGAAGCCTTGGTGCAACTCTCTACTAATCAAGAAGTGGGAACCGTGGAAGGTACCTCTGAACTCACAATGATTAATATCTTTTACAATAAATGATTCATATGTAACCGAAGGAGTCGTGGAATTTGGGGACCAAATTCTTTTTTAGTGGGGGAGGATGTAGCACCCCAGAAAATTTAGTACTTAAAAATTCGAGATAATAATTTCTATAATATTAAAATAATAAAAACATACATACCATTATCGTATGTACAAGAACACATCGAAAAATTTCGTAAAAATTATAAACCAACCCCAAACATTATTCCTAAGTGTTCCACGAAGAAATTAGTGCAACGAAAAATCTGATTGGCCAAATGTACGTCACAATATGACTAATTATTCAAATTAGGAAACTAAGTCGGAAAACCGTTAACACGGAAATATAACATGATCACAAATTAAATGAACATGTCGAAGAGACTTCCAACGTCATGCGTTGATGACCCATTATCGAACTTGGACCAATAGATCTCTCATAGCCCATGAATAAAATCAAGTAAGAAAAATATAATAAATTCCATAACTCTATTATTCCCTAATTAAAAGGGGAAATTTCCATAAATTAAATTCCATTAAGTAATGGGTTTTGTTAAATGGATCACATAAAAGTTATTGGGCCAAAATAGGGATTTTTAAAAGAGGAATAATAGGAAAATATCCTAAATTAGTATCTTCAATATTTCTTAAAAAGAAAAGGAAAATTAAATCATTAAAATAGTTAATATGGGTTGGAATCGGACTCCTAACCCTACCCAAATTGGCTAGGCATGAATTTGCAACCCAACCTAACCCAATTAGGAGTCGGAAAGCTTGGAAGGTGGATAGAAATAAGGAAGACTCGGAATTAAATAGGAATTTGAGTAGTAGTAGGAATTGGAAACAAGGGATGCTTAAATACACCCCAATCTCTCCATGGCTGGCCCTAATGTGTTGCTGAGGGTTGCTGGACATGGAGAAGAGGCCAAGGAGAAGAGGAACTCGTGGGGAGAAGGGTTGACCAAACTCCAACCTCTGCACTTTGAGTTCTAAGCCCTAGGAGACAAATCAACCCAAAGGTAGGCATTCTGACAAGCTAAACGCAATTGAATTCGTCTGTAGATTGTTCCAACCCTCAGAAACAAAAGCCCTCATGTTTCACTATTCTTCATCGAGCCAATCCTTTGTTCTATATTTTTGAAGTTCTGCAATCACCATGACCCCGAACCATCATGTTTAATTTATATCTCCATGTATACTTGACACCATGCTACAAAACGTTTAATAGAGATACTGATAATTGTCATGAATCTTTTGCCCCTGAAAGCCCTAATTTTCATCCATCATACTACGAATTAAATCGTTTACCCTCACTGTACCATGCTCTGTGTTCTTCGTGATTATTCATGTTTAAAACCTATCAAGACCATGTCAGATTTCAAATTCCTAATTTTTGTAAGTACTCTTGCATGACTAGATCCGTTTAAAATTATTTTCATGAATTTTCATCGACTGTTCAATTAGATCTTGATTTTTGAATCACCCCATGTCAAAACAGGGAAGGCTTGGATCGCAATCCAAGGCCTGTCCTTTTCCCGCTCGGACTCAGGCGCAGGACCTGAGAACACGACGGCCCGATAGGCCGCGTTCTTAGATCTGTTCACGACAGAGCCACCCGTCGTGTTCTGAATGCAACAGGGACTGTCGTCGCGTTCTGACCCCCTACTCTGACAGACCTGTCGCGACCCTTGATTGACCCTATCGCGTTCTGACTGTACCCCATCGCGACCCTTACAGGGGTACGTCGCCTTCTGGAGTTTTGCATGGAAACCCCATATTTCGATAAATCTTCATTTTATACAGTAACTACATGCCCTATTAACTGTCTTTAACACAGTAAACGAAGTTGTTAAATATGGATATGTTGTAATTAATTAAAAGACATTCACATAATCTTTTCATCTCCATGATTCTCTATGTCACATGCACCCACTTGAACCATTCAATATAACTTGACTTGACATGAAAATATCTCACAAAATAATTGATAATTTATTTCAATATTGTATTTAAAATTGTCCCATTTATTTTAATTTGACTTGTCTTTGTTTTCTCGCGATGTTTTGGGAATACCGTTATTGATGCTCCACTGTTCTGGATTTCTTCTGGAACGTCGAGCACTTATTTTTATACATACACTTTTCTCTTGACTTGGATAAACTCTCCGTCGGATACTCCTTCTACCGGACTAGTGAATCCTTGTTCAAGGCCTCCGTAAGTCTCCTCTAGCCATGGATTCTCACATGGCCGAAGAGCTGGTTGTACCCTAATACCTATGATACCCTTTAGAGATCAGTAAGATCCAAGCGGCCTAAGTCTACTCGCGTTCTTATCTTGAATCACGTCGAACCTCTAGACAAGTGCATAACATGATCAATGAAAGGGTAGTGAATTCCACCTGACTGCCAGCACTAATCGCGCGTGTTGTGCAACTGTTACTATCGCCTGTTTATTCGACGTTTTATATGCAATGACCCTTAGCTCTCATCTATACTCGACTCGCTCGTTTATTCACATTCTCTCTACTATCTCGTCTATTCATCTAGTACTCTCATCTCTTCTTGGTACTCTATTTTGCCATCTATTGATTGTCTAAAGATAAACAAAATAACCAATGCCTACGCAATAGGGCCCGATCTGGTCCTGGGGAGAGCGCCCGAAAAGTGCTATTTGCCCGCGGGAGTTAAAATGATCAGGATGTCAGCATTACATCCAAGTGCCATACTATCAAGATTAATCTATGACAATCAAAACAAAGTGCTATAATCTCTCGTGTCTATTGACAAATAAGTGCTATATTCTCTCATGTCTATTGACAAACAAGTGTTATATTCTCTCGTGTTTATTGACAAACAAGTGCTATATTCTCTCTCGGCTATCTACGGATAACCAAAGTGCAATACTATTTAGATTGACGAAAGTTAATCAAAAGTGTTATACTATTTTGATTGATGAAAATCAATCAAAGTGCAATTTACTCTCTATATGGCCAACTACTTTCTCTCTCCTTGCTATACATGTTACTTTCTATTGCTTGACAATGACGTTACTTTCTATCATGTGATATCATTTTCTATTGTGACTTGATCAATATTCATTGTGCTATATTTAATTCATCTGCTATTTAGACCATGTTACTTGTGCTATTACTTTCTGGACTTTACATGACTCTCTCTATCATCAGTTACTCTGTCATTTAGAGCATTAATTATTTAAAGCAAGCTTGATCATGAGATTTAAGTCCTACTGAGCGTTATCACTCACCCTTCGTTATTTGTTATTATGTCTCAGGTAAGTCGAATGACGACGTTACACACACCAATGGATCAGGACCCGAGTGTTGAGCGACCTGCGGTCAAATGATGAAGTTACCCTAGTACCATGGAGTCTAGTAGTTATTGTTTTAGATTTTCTTCCAATGTAATGATGTCATTGAGCCCTGTGATTTGGCTCTGAATTGGTGGTTGTAATAGTCTTAGTGACATTTCAATGAAATGATGAGTTTACTCCAATTATTGTTTATTAAATGCTCTGAATTACTCCACTGCTAAATTGGTGGGGTGTGACAGTTGGTATCAGAGCCTAGGATGTCTTAATCAGATATCTTAGGTTTAGGATGTTCTAGGATGTCCCCATTGGATCTCTTAAGGTCTAGGTTGTTCTAGGACAAACCGCCTTGACACGTGTCTAAATCAACTGTCATACCTAGCGAGGATTGGGTAGAACCATGGTTAACATCTAATACATATATACTTACACCTATTAGTTGATGCTACTTTCATACCCCAATGTCGACCACATTCTTGAAGGGACTCTTAATGGACACCGACATGAGACCAACTCAAAGGCTAGTTCTAGCATGTCAGCAAGCCGCTCAACTGCTAGAAAGAGCTCTGGAAGCGACCAAAAAGATTAGAAAAGTGACCAATAAGAATGGGAAGAGAAGACATAACGATGGGATGAAGACAAACCAACAGATGAAACGTAACGATGAGATTTTTAGGATCATATGTCTTCATTGTCACAAGCCAGGTCATGTGGCCAAGGAGTGTTGGCGAAAGATTGGTACATGCCTATGTTGTGGCGACTCAAGGCATCAGCTACGAGACTACCCTCTTCTAAAGGAAACATCCACTAACACAAAAGATCTTAATCCTATGACAAAATGGGACTAGCCAAATGGTGATAAGAGAAAAATAAAGAAGAATAAGAAGAACGACATACAATTAGCCCATATTCGCAGAGGGCGATGCAAGCGCTGCGATAGGAGGGGCCACACGTCGGAGGATTGCTGGTGGAAACAAGGAAAATGTTTGAGATGTGGCAGCCCAGACCACAAGATTAGAGAGTGCCCACAATTCAAGGACCAACGTCATGAGGACTCGAACTAGCAAGATACACTGGACGCCTTGGTGCAACTCTCTACAAATCAAGAAGGGGGAACCGTGGAAGGTACCTCTGAACTCATAATGATTAATATCTTTTACAATAAATGATTCATATGTAACCGAAGGAGTCATGGAATTTGGGGACCAAATTCTTTTTAAGTGGGGGAGGATGTAGCACCCCGGAAAATTTAGTACTTAAAAATTCGAGATAATAATTTATATAATATTGAAATAATAAAAACATATGTACCATTATCGTATGTACAAGAACACATCGGAAAATTTTGAAAAATTATAAACCAACCCCAAACATTATTCCTAAGTGTTCCACGAATAATTTAGTGCAACGAAAAATCCGATTGGCCAAGTGTACGTCACAATATGACTAATTATTCAAATTAGGAAACTAAGTCGGAAAACCGTTAACACGGAAATATAACATGATCACAAATTAAATGAACATGTCGAAGAGACTTCCAACGTCATGCGTTGATGACCCATTATCGAACTTGGGCCAATAGACCTCTCATAGCCCATGAATAAATTCAAGTAAGAAAAATATAATAAATTCTATAACTCTATTATTCCCTAATTAAAAGGGGAAATTTCCATAAATTAAATTCCATTAAGTGATGGGCTTTGTTAAATGGATCACATAAACGTTATTGGACCAAAATAGGTATTTTTAAAAGAGGAATAATAGGAAAATATCCTAAATTCGTATCTTAAATATTTCTTAAAAAGAAAAGGGAAATTAAATCATTAAAATAGTTAATATGGGTTGGAATTGGACTCCTAACCCTACCCAAATTGGCTAGGCATGAATTTGCAACCCAACCTAACCCAATTAAGAGTTGGAAAGCTTGGAAGGTGGATAGAAATAAGGAAAACTCGGAATTATATAGGAATTTGAGTAGTAGTAAGAATTGGAAATAAGGGATGCATAAATACACCCCAATATCTCCATGGCATGCCCTAATGCGTTGCTGAGGGTTGCTGGACGTGGAGAAGAGGAACTCGTGAGGAGAAGGCTTGACCAAACTCCAACCTCTGCACTTTGAGTTCTAATCCCTAGGAGACAAATCAACCCAAAGATAGGCATTCTCACAAGCTAAACGCAATTAAATTCGTCTGTAGATTGTTCCAACCCTCAGGAACAAAAGCCCTCATGTTTCACTATTTTTCATCGAGCCAATCCTTTGTTCTATATTTTTAAAGTTCTGCAATCACCATGACCCCGAACCATCATGTTTAATTTATATCTCCATGTATACTTGACACCATGCTATGAAACGTTTACTGGAGATACTGATAGTTGTCATGAATCTTTTGCCCCTGAAAGCCCTAATTTTCATCCATCATACTACGCGAATTAAATCGTTTACCCTCACTGTACCATGCTCTGTGTTCTTCGTGATTGTTCATGTTTAAAACCTGTCAAGACCATGTCAATTTCAAATTCCTGATTTCTGTAAGTACTTTTGCATGACTAGATCCATTTAAAATTATTTTCATGAATTTTCATCGACTGTGCAATTAGATCTTAATTTTTGAATCACCCCATGTCAAAAAAGGGAAGGCTAGGACCGCAATCCAAGGCCTGTCCTTTTCCCGCTCGGACTCGGGCGCAGGACCTGAGAATGCGACGGCCCGATAGGCTGCGTTCTTAGATCTGTTCACGACAGAGCCACCCGTCGCGTTCTGAATGCGACAGGGACTGTCGTCGCGTTCTGACCCCCTACTCTGATAGACCTATCACGACCCTTGATTGACCCTGTCGCGTTCTGACTGTACCCCATCGCGACCCTTACAGGGTTACGTCGCCTTTTGGAGTTTTGCATTGAAACCCCATATTTCTGTAAATCTTGATTTTCTACAGTAACTACATGCCCTATTAACTGTCTTTAACATAGTAAACGAAGTTGTTAAATATGGATATGTTGTAATTAATTAAAAGACATTCACATGATCTTTTCATCTCCATGATTCTCTATGTCACATGCACCCACCTAAACCATCCAATATAACTTGACTTGACATGAAAATATCCCACAAAATAATTGATAATTAATTTCAATATTGTATTTAAAATTGTCCCATTTATTTTAATTGGACTTGTCTTCGTTTTCTCGCGATGTATTGGGAATACCGTTGTTGAAGCTCCACTATTCTAGAATTCCTCTGGAACGTCGAGCACTTGTTTTTATACATACACTTTTCTCTTGACTTGGATAAACTCTCCGTCAGATTGTCCTTTGTCGGACTAGTGAATCCTTATTCAAGGCCTCCGTAAGTCTCCACTGGCCATAGATTCCCACATGGCCGACGAGCTGGTTGTACTTTAATACCTATGATACCCTTTAGGGATCAGTAAGATCCAAACGGCCTTAGTATGCTCTCGTTCTTATCTTGAATCACGTCGAACCTCTGAACCTATGCATAACATGGCCAGTGAAAGGGCAGTGAATTCCACCTGACTTCCAGCACAAATCGCGCATGTTGTGCAACTGTTACTATCGCTCGTTTACTCGACGTTTTATATGCAATGACCCTTAGCTCTCATCTATACTCGACTCGCTCGTTTATTCACGTTCTCTCTACTATCTCGTCTATTCATCTAGTACTCTCATCTCTTTTTAGTACTCTATTTGGCCATCTATTGATTGTCTAAAGATAAACAAAATAACCAATGCCTGCTCAATAGGACCCGATCCGCCAGAAAAGTGCCATTTACCCCCGGGAGTTAAAATGATCAGGATGTCGGCATTACATCCAAGTGCCATACTATCAAGATTAATCTATGACAATCAAAACAAAGTGCTATATTCTCTCGTATCTATTGACAAACAAGTGCTATATTCTCTCGTGTCTATTGACAAATAAGTGCTATATTCTCTCTCGGCTATCTACGGATAACCAAAGTGCAATACTATTTAGATTGACAAAAGTTAATCAAAAGTGCTATACTATTTCGATTGATGAAAATCAATCAAAGCGCAATTTACTCTCTATATGGCTAACTACTTTCTCTCTCCTTGCTATACATGTTACTTGCTACTGCCTGACAATGACGTTACTTGCTATCATGTGGTATCATTTTCTATCGTGACTTGATCAATATTCATTGTGCTATATTTGATTCATCTGCTATTTAGACCATGTTACTTGTGCTATTACTTTCTGGACTTTACAGGACTCTCTCTATCATCAGTTACTTTGTCCTTTAAAGCATTAATTATTTAAAGCAAGCTTGATCATGAGATTTAGGTCCTACTGAGCGTTATCACTCACCCTTCGTTATTTGTTATTGTGTCTCAAGTAAGTCGGATGACGACGTTACACACACCAATAGGTCAGGACCCAAGTGTTGAGCGACCTTGGGTCAAATGATGAAGTTACCCTAGTACCATGGAGTCTAGTAGTTAATGTTTTAGATTTCCTTCCAATGTAATGATGTCATTGGGCCCTGTGATTTGGCTCTGAATTAGTGGTTGTAATAGTCTTAGTGAAATTTCAATGAAATGAAGAGTTTTATTCAAATTATTGTTCATTAGATGCTCTGAATCATTCAAATATTGTACATTTTACTCTACTATGTACTTTGCTCACGTCTCCCCGATTTATTCCACTGCTAAATTGGTGGGGTGTGACATCCATGGTGATTGCTTCCCACTTCCATACAGGTATCTCTATTTTCTGCATAAGGCTCGATGGTCTCCAACGCTCGGCCTTAACCTGGTGACATACCAAACACCTGGACACAAACTCTGCCACATCCTTCTTCATGCCAGTCCACCAGAAGGATCTCTTCAAGTCTTTGAACATCTTGGTGTTGCCTGGATGAATGGTGAACCTCGACCTGTGAGCTTCTACAAGTACTCGCTAACGGACATCCACTATATCGTGTACACAAACTTAGTGTTGAAATCTAATAACACCATCCTCATCTCGAGCAATGCCTGCCTTGCCAACCATCTCCTGAAGCCTAGGATCAGCTCCCTGCTGCTCGATCACCTCATCCAACACAGTGGATTAGATAGACAACTCTGCCACAAAAGCATGACACAACTGTGGCTCTAACTCGGTCATAGCACATGCCGCATCCTAAAGCATCTTCCAATCCTGCCAAAGTAAGGACCTCTTCCTGCTAAGTGCATCCGCCACGACATTCACCTTCCCTAGATGGTACTGAAGCTCGAAGTCATAGTCCTTGAGAAACTCTATCCATCTTCTCCACCGTAGGTTCAACTCCTTCTGAGAGAAAAGATACCTCAGACTCTTTGTGGTCAGTGAACACCTCGAACTTGACACCATAAAGATAGTGTCTCCAGATCTTTAGTGCATGAACCACAGCCGCAAACTCCAAACCATGGGCCGGATAGTTACGCTCATACTCCTTTAATTGGCGAGAAGCATAGGCAACTACCTTATCATGCTGCATCAACACACAAACCAAGGCCTATCTGAGAAGCATCAGAATAGATAGCAAAACCCTCTGCACCACTGGGCAAGATCAACACGGGTGCAGACGTAAGCCTCGTCTTCAACAACTGGAAACTGCTCTCACAATCATCAGACCACACATACTTAACTCCCTTCCTGGTTTGCTTAGTTAAAGGTGCAGTAGTAGAGGCAAAGCCTTCAATGAATCGCCTGTAATAGCCTACTAACCAAAGAAAACTCATGATGCGGATGGTGTCCTTAGATTCTCCCACTCTAACACCACTTGAACCTTCTCCGGATCAACAATTACTCTAGCGCCTGAGATAACATGCCCAGAGAAATGAACCTCGCGCTTCCAGAAGTCGCACTTGCTGAACCTAGCATACATCTTGTGCTCTCGGAGAACCTCTAGAACAATCCTCAGATGCTCACATCATCTATGAACACCACAAAAAAAGTATCCAAATATGGCCTAAGCACCATATTCATGAGATCCATGAACGATGCAGGGGCATTATTCAGACCAAATAGAAGCACAAGGAACTCATAGTGTCCATAACAGGTCCTGAAAGCAGTCTTCGACACATCTTCACCCTTAATCCTCAACTGATGGTAGCTAGACCGCATATCAATCTTGGAAAACACGAATGCATTCTACAGCTGATCAAATAAATCATCTATGCACGGAAAGGTGTACCTGTTCTTCACTGTCACCTGGTTGAGCTTCCTGTAGTCGATGCACAGCCTGAGGGAACCATCTTTCTTCTTCATAAACAGCACAGGCGTGCCCCATGGTGACACACTAGGGCGAATGAACCCCTTATCAAGCAAATCCTGCAACTGCTTCCTCAGCTCAGCTAACTCCGCAGGTGCCATCTGATAGGCAGCCTTAGAGATAGGTGAGGTGCCTGGAAGCAACTCTATAGTAAACTCTATCTCCCTTGCTGGTGGCAATCCACACAAATCATCAGGAAACACGTCTGGAAACTCCTGCACAATCTTAAACTGCTCAAGGGTAGGTGACTGATCGCCCTTTAGGACCAAGACCACGCTGGCGAGAAAAGCGTAACAACCCTTGTTCACCATCCTCATAGCCTTCATGGCGGAGATCACAAACCTTCCCTCTAGATTCCTTGGCAACGGATGTGAGAACTCATCCTCTCCAGAAATACGAAAAGTAATCTTCTTCCCCCTGCAATCCACCAAGGCATAGTTCTCCTCAAGCCAATCTAGACCAAGTATGGCATTATAGTCCTTCATGTTGAACAAGTAGAAGCACCCAAACAAGCCTCGGTCTTCAATGCACACAAGTAAGGATGGAATGCACTTTCTGGTGGCTACTGTACCTACTGGTGTGCGCACAGACAAGGGAACTTCTAACTCCTCTACCTCAACTCTAGACTCTGCTGCTAACTTCTTGGAAAACCGCTCGGAAATAAACGAGTGTGTAGCACTCGTATTAAACAACACCTGAGCCCACACACCCATGATTAGAACTGTACCTTCCGTGACGTTCTCGGCCTGCTCTGCGTCCTCTCGAGCTAGTGCAAACACTCGGGCTTAGACCCGAGGCCTTCCTAGTCTTCTTGTCACTGGTGCTACTGCTGCTGCCGCTGTTGGGGCTAGCGCTCCTCTCTAAGAGAACTGTTGAAGCCTAGGACAATCTCGGATCTGGTGCTCAGTGTTGCCACACTTCAAACACTTCCCTACTAGCTTCCAACATTCGGTGCCGCCATGTGCCCTTCCACAATGAGGACACATCTTCTTATCACTGGACCTGAAGCTGGGAGACTGTGGTACAATCGCCTGCTGACTCGGAGCTGCTGGACACTGTGGCGACTAGTATACCACTGCCTTCTTCTTGTCTTGCCTCTGGAAAGGTAGCGCTGATCTCTTCTGAGCTGCCCTCTTCTACTCTATGTACTGATCCATCTCACTCTTCTGCCTACATGTTGCGCTAAGAGCCTCTTCCAAAGTACGGTAATCAAAAGTAACCAGCCTCGACCTGAGTGATGGTTTGAGCCCCATCACAAACTTCTTGGCCTTCCTGTACTCCTTAGCCACAATATGAGGATCATATTTGGAAAGCTTGGCAAACCTGGTCTCGTACTCCAAAACTGTCATAGAGCCCTGAGTGAGAGATAGGAACTCCTGCTCCATCTTGTCCTAAATGTGCTCGGGGATGAACTTGGCCCGAAATAGCCTCGTGAACTCGGCCCAAGTCACCTCAATGGCACTGTCCTCATACCTCGTACGTAGCACGGAGGCCCACCAAACATCAACTCTCTCCTGCAAAACACAACCCATAAGCACCATCCAAGCTAAATCTTAACCTTACACAAGTACATATACTCTAAGTACTTGTAGCATGTAAGTAGCCAGGCTGATTTTATCTTCTTCCGCACACCTGATAGTTCAGAAGATCTTATCTACCTCCCTCATCCAGCTCTCTGCCAAAAGGGGTTGACTCTCCCCCTTAAAAGAAGGCGGAGCCATCCTCTTAAACCTCTCCATGATGGACAGACCACCATAGCCATGCTCTTGGGGAACTGGAGCTGGAGCCTGAGCCTGAGACAATAAGCAACACAAAAGAAACAATACATTCAACAAAACAGACTACTCCCTATTTAACAACTCTAACCTGTGCTTGCAACTGAGCCTGCAGTGCCACCTGCGTCTGAGCCTGAGTCTGTATTGCCTGGACCAGGCCTTGCATGAACACGCCATAGTCCACAGGTGGTGGTGTAGGGAGTACCGTAGGACCCTAGGGTGCTGAGGCCTGCTGCTCACCCCTCTCCTCACGCCTCTGCTCATCCTCCCGAGCCTGAGCACCACGCCTACCATGGCTCGCCATTACCTGAAAAACAATTAACTTAGTTAGAATCTAAGTTACTTAGTCGTAACCATTTTCTTAACTATCTTTGATTCATTATTAAGTATTTTCCACATGTATGGACTAATTCTATAAAGACTTTGTAATATTGTGTAGATGATGGCTTATTTATGTACAATCTCAACCTATGGCTCTGATACCAATCTCTGTAATGACCTTTTTTATACCGGTATGATTGTACCAACCCACATTGATATAAAGGGCGCCGTCACAGTGGGACATATACCCAACACAACACAGTAGGTAGAGATGTACATAAATAACAAAAGAAAGTACAACAGAAATGAAAGATACTCTTATTCCATCATCAATCACACATTCCATAGTCTATATAGTAGAAATGAAAGTAAACCAATGTCCATAATTATACAAGTCCATATCATAACATCATTGTCCACATACTAGTAATGAAAGTACAAGCTAGCAACAATCCTCCACAAGCACTGCTACTCCTCTCGCTCGGAGTCGCTCCTCACAATGTCCTCCTCTAGCACGGGGACACATGTCTCACCTATATATTACAGCAAGTATGAGTCTTCAAAAAGACCCAGCAAGCAATCCATTGGCATATCCTTACACATATCACACAACATGCTATTCCTTTAAGCAATAAGAGAAGTATGTCACATGTTTTATGTCACAATAACAAGTACACATGAATAACCTATAACATGCTTTCTACACATGATCTTTACTTGATTCATGATATCAATTTCAATTCATATCATTTCATATTTCTAAATAAATGGATCATGGAATTAAGCACATGGTTACTAACAAACCTAGCATGATATCTAATACTTTTCACATGCTTTTATATCACATAACCACATCTTTAACTTGTTGTTTTAACATAAATAAAACATATTCACATGGTTTCACATCATTTCACATGGTAACACATTAACACATTTCTTTCACATGAACACTATGCACATTTACACATTTTTCACACTTTTACACATTATTTTCCGTGACACATAGTCCGAACCATCATAAATAAGGACACACATATCACATAACACATACCCGTCACCTAGGCAATATAGTGACGAATCTTGGTAACTGTGCAGAACTGAGAGAAGCCCTCTCCACCCTAATCAGTGGTACTTGTCCACCTCTAGGATTTCATCCTGATGCCTGTAGGATATCACATACACATTGAGCCTTCCCATAGGGACTTTTCTACAGTACGGCTCCACAGCCTTCTATGGTAGCAGTGTCAATTTCGGCACATATTTCACTTAAACACATTATCTCACTTAATCACATGATTAATATCATTTACATGCACTATTTGGTCCATTCACATACAAATTATATAAACATATACTTTAGTTACAGAACCTGTCATGACTATCTAACAGTATCAAATCATTCATAACAGTACCTAAACATGCTGCAAATCATTGAAAATATATTCTCTTAATCAAACATGCTTAACATGGCTTTAATATCCTTTATAAGTGCAACAGTACCTATGGAAATCAAAACAATCCCAAATTTTAACTACAAACTCTATGCATGGAATATATCATATGGATAATTTTTCAAAATTTTTGTAATAGTATAACTATTTTTAACATTTAATACAAATTACATGCAATTTTAGCAAGATATTACACTTTAGCATGATAGACAGTAAACAGTTGGTTCTCACAGTTTTAAAACATGTAAACAGTAGTCCTAAGTTTATAAAAATTTTCTGAAACAATAACATGCATCAAATTTAATTATCCGAATTTAACTCTATCAAATCATGTATATTTCTCCATAACATAATCATATTAAATGAAAGCATGATCAGAATTTCGACAGAAATTCATGGTTTGACCCTAAGACAATACCTGAACATCCATAATTTTTACAGCATATACAAACATCCAGAAATCCGAAAATCATATCACAGAGATTAAAATCACAATTTTGTAAGAACCAGAAGAACCTGACAGCAAGGGTCTTGCCTTCAATGTGGGTTAACCGCACAATCGGTTGCGCTAACTCATGAACTTGGCAACAACAAGGTTGCCATCAACCTCCTGTCTGTAGAAAAGTGCAGATCGAACACAGAAAAAGATAGAATTTGGGGGTCCAGGACACGATGTACAAATACCTAAACTCTAGGGGACATGTCTAGGGATGAAACCCCTAAGTTACTTGCCTTTAGAAAAACCTCAGAAGATCTAATTTGGTGATGAAGCCCTCCTCGTCCAAGCCAAAGAGGTGTTGCTCTTCAGCCCAAATCCGATCATCACGCTTGCACAGATGATCTCCCAGAGTTAGGGGAGCTTCTTCACCTCCAGAAGAACCTTCCAGTCGAAGAAGATTGCTGGAGAAGCCTCCCAAATGCCGGATCAAGCCTCTCAAAGGTCTGCCTTTTTCTCACCTGAACCCTAGAATTCTCTTTCTGAACCAAAGGGTCTTTCCTAGCCGAGATGTCTAGGTTATATAGACTAAGAGTCGAGGTAAACCTAGTATTAGGAGTCCTGACCATTGGGGATTGGGTTTCCTAAACAAATTCTGGAGAAAATGGGGCCGTTTTAGATCTGGAATCCCAAACACAGCCGGAGAAGCAAACGGCCACTTAGCTGCCATCAACAGGAAATAGGCGTCAATCGATGTTGACGTCTAGATCATCTGGCCATACAGTCAATGGCACAAAAGTTGTCGTCAACCTGCTCTTAACGTCAAGGGATGTTGACGTTAAATAGGGATTTCGGGTAGAACTTAAAAACATCAAACAAACATATATGCACAGAAATAAACAATATTATATGTACAGAATTTGAGGGCCTTACACGATGTGTTCCATGTCTCAATGCTAAGAAGATACATTAGGGATCCTTCGCAGATTGTTAGCTACACTCGGGATGATTTGAAACCAGATATATCCATGCAGAGTATCTAATAATGATTACAGATCGCCAAACTCAAAGGTTGAGGAATAAGGATATTGTGTTAGTAAAGATCAGATGGGAAAATAGGCAGGGTGGAGAAGACACTTGGGAATTGGCCGATGAGATATACAAGACGTATCCTTACTTGTTTGAGTAAGTGTTAAATTCTTTTTGGCGATAATCTTATATGTGTTGAACTATTGACTGTGCTTACTTCTTTAATTTCGAGGATGAAATTTCTTTTAGGTGATAGTAATGTAATACCCTGAATGCCTGGATCGTAGTTTATCGGGTTTGGGGGCTAGTGTGTGGCCCATTGGTTATGTATGTGGGTGTATATGTAGTGCCCTAGAATTTCATTGAACTGTATAATGCAATTGTGTATGTCTTTCTGCATTTAGTTGTATGTTGTTTTGTGTTGAACTTGGCGTCAACATCTACTGACGTTGACTACTGTTAGCGGCATGATCGATTGTCGTTTACTGTATGTTAACGACAGAGTATTGTGCCGTTTATTATTTTCTGGAATATTTGGTTTTTCGGGCAGGAAAGTTGACGACCTGATCGATGGACATCTACCTCATGGTCGACGGCATCATTAGTTGACGTTAACCTAACTTGGCTGTTTTTGTTGTTACCGTTTCGGGCGAGAGATTGTCGGCCGTTTCCATGCATTTATTTGGGAGATATGGTGCGTTTCTGATCCAAGGGCTAGGATTAGGTTTGGGCAAGGCGTACAGATCTTTATAAGACCTGGTGTTGGCCTTTGGGGGAGATTTTTGCAATGGTTTAGAAGAGAGAAAAGGAAGGCCGAGAGAAGGGTTCCAGAGCTTTGTTTGTGCGATTTGAGGCGTGCTGGACCAAGGAGGATCATCAAGCATCGAGGTCAGAAGCTTCTCCAAGTGGGGGAGCTGTGCTAGAAGCTGGTTTTGGGCAATTGAAGTCAGAGAGGAGGACTACCTTATTGCCAAGGCGAGCGTCTTCGAATCCCTATTCGTCACTCCAACAGGAGGGTTAGAGGAAAGTGACATGGGGGATCGGTTTAGGATAGTGTATTCTTTAGATTTATTATTTTTGTAGATTTTTAAACCATTGAAATAACATGTGGGAAGGGGTGTAAGTTCCATTATTTTATGTGTAAGTTCTGTGTTTTCTGGACGAATGAACTTGACGTCCATATCGACTGCCGTTTAGTTTATATAAACGACAACATCGACCGCCGTCAATTTCTTGTAAACGACATGTTTTTGGACGTCTACTATATGTTAACGGCGCTATGTGCCTCCGTCTACTGATATTAACGACAGGATATGTGGAAGTTGACTCTGTGTAAACGCCACATATTTGGCCGTTAAGTTTATCAGTGCTATGTTTTTCTGAAATCTGATCATATTTCTTCAACTGTGATTCATGCATGTATGAAGTTTTCGGTCAGGTTATATTCTGTGTAATTCAGTGCTGTTATACTGTGAACATGTCATTGCAATAGTGTATGGTCTATGTTTAGTTATTTTCTGTTGAATTCTATTTGAGTTAGTAAGAGAAAAATGGAATAAATGCAAGCATGATCCATGTTATAATGTCGTAGGTAGTGACTGTACTACTGTTAGATGAAACTACAGATCTACTACACTCAGTTCTAGTACAGAAATTGCATGATTTTATCACTGTTGTACCATGTTGAGTAGTTTAAATTGATGAAGAATAATATTGAAAAATGTTTATAGAATTCAGAAAATTATGAAATTTTGCATGTACGTGGTATGATTAGAATTAGATTTATCAAAAGTTTGGGATTTTTAGAGCACTGTGTATACTGTTATGATTTTCTGAATGATAAATTGTGCATGAAAATCAATAGACATGAGAATGTATGTACATGTTGGATTTGATAAAAGTAGTACCATGTTAGGTTGTTGTTATACAGTCGAGTTTTAATTTCAAAACTGAGAAAACATGTTAGGTGATATTGTAATGTCATCTTGGTAAATTATGCATGAATGTATGAAAGAGCATGATAGACTTATATGAAAAATGTAAATTGCATGATTATATATATGTTAATGCATTTTGAAATGAATTGGCCAATGAGACAACGCTATGATAGAGATAACTACAAGGAACTACACCATGAAATGCCCCTATGGTAATGGTTCACCTACATGAAATGACCTACATGAATCCGTGGGCAACGGATTGAAATCCTGGAGGTAGACATGTTCTACTGGTTAAGGTGGGAAGGACTTTCCCCGGTATTGCGCAATAACCTAGACTTCATCTCTGTTTTGCCTAGGTGATAAGTGAATGACTACATGCTACATGATCTCTATAAATAGTGTGGGCTATGTCTTGGCAACTAAATGACTACATGAACTACATGTCTACATGATAAATGACTGCATTATCTACATGTTATATGCCACATGAACTACATGTCACTTGTGAAATTGTTTACATGCTACATGACATTGAACATATGTTTTAAGGAATTGATTACATGCCATACCATATGAACATGTTTTTGAAATATGAGATGTAAGATGTATATTACATGAATTGTTTTATGTTCATGAATAAATAACCATGTTATGTAAAGAATGATTGCCAAATGACTTAGAACATGTTGATAGGAAGAGTTAAACGATATCAGGGATGTGTGAGTATTATGTTATCATGTTTTAAACCTAGTATATGTTATATCTTGAACTGTTTTTCATGTGACTTGTGGGTCTTGTAGACTCACACTTGACTAACATTTCAGGAGAGACTGAGGATACCCAGGAGTCAGTCCACACTGACTTGGAGCATGAGGACGTGGAGGCTTAGTGCTTTACTTGAGTGTTTGAGAGATTATGTATGTGAGGACATGATGTACTTTGAATTTTATGCAATTGGACTTATGAACTGTAATAATTTGGACTATTGTTATCTTTCCTTTATGTTTTAGACTTAGTATTTGGATATGATGTTGATTGAGAAATTTGGTTCCATGTTCTGTTGCCACTTGTTGGAATTAAATTGTCATTTATGTATGTCTCAATTTGTACCGTCTATTGTTGGATATTTTTCACTATAATACCTCTATTGGATCCAATGTGAGTTGGAATAACTGTACTGGGTCCAAGAGGGGCGTTACAGTATATGCGTGCTTACAGGTTTGCGTAGCAGGGTGTGAGGCTAGAGGGTTGGAGATCCCAGCCCAAACAGACCTTTGGCAGGTTCATTAAGAATGCGACCAACATAGGTGTCGCAATTCTTAAATGAACGCGACCACCTACTACGTCGCGATTTAGCACCGCTTCTACGTAAGCACGGCGGCATGCGCGCCGTGTGGTGCATGCAGGGTTGCCGGGGTTGAATTGCGACGGTGGGGTACGTCGCGTTTCTAAATGCGATGGCACGATACGTCACGATTTAACCTCTGTGTATTTTGGGCTTTTGCCCTTGGCCGAATAGTGCATGTGCACTGTTTAGCTGAAGGGGTGACTTGCTGAGGGCTTTGTCGGCGATTTTGGGTGTTTTACTGTCCATTTGGCACATTCCAGCGCGAGGAGGTGCTTCGGAGCGCAGGGAATGTCTGGACAGGGTTGGTTTAGATTTTCTTCGATTGGTAGGGGACTTTTCCCTTGTTTAACCTTCTCTCTGATTGTATGGACCATATCTTGATATATAGAGCTTGCATGAAGGTTTATGCTTGGTAGTACCATGAATAGGGTACTATTTAAATGGCTATTTACAGCTTTTACAGCATGTATGAGTGGTTTGTGTGATTTCTGGAATGAAGGTGTAGGTTTTTGTTCTTCAGTCTGAAAGGCGATGGACCCAGACGCCGCATTTCAGATCAGAAGGTGATGGGTTAGTTCGTCGCGATTCAAGGTTTGAAAGGCGTCCACTGTGTTGGTCGCGATTTAGAATGTGGCCACCCGAGCTCTGGCTGTGGCCAGTCTGTCTAGTTTTTGGGGTACACTGCTTGGGCAGTGATGATTAAGAAATGCAGGGTTTGTATGGGGTGTATTGGCTCATACCGTGATTGGAAACGATGGGTTTTGCTTGATTTTGTGTGCATAGCAAGTTGGGTTGTTAGCGCCTTCCGTGGTTACCTCTCAAGTCAATTATCCCAAGTTCTTTGTGAGCCAAGCACCGGGTGCTCGGGGTTTGTCCTGGTATGGTGTGCACTGTCAAGGTTTGTGTCATCTTCTTGGACACCCTCACTCCTGAGTTTGAGTTGTACATCCAGATGAAGGAAAGACGACAGTGGGCAGCGGCTTGCGTTTGTGGGTGTGCAGTCGATGGTAGCGTGCTCGTGGTTGGGGGACGGACACCACTAGACGTACTGGTCCCCAGCTAGTACAGTTTTCCAGTGCCTCAGTTTAGGGAGCTCGGGCCGGAGTCCCTAAAGGTGCCAGGCTTGGGCCTGCAGCTGTGTGGTCTGCAAGAGTGGTGTTGGTTGGTCTCCACAGTTTCTTGACCCTGCTGAGGTGGAGCGGCAGCTGGACCTTTCGTTCGTGGCTGTGAGGCTGAGAGGTAGTCTTGTGTTGTTTGTCCGGGTCTGTGGCGGGTGTCGTGAACCAGTTCCCGTGACTCGTATGAGGCGTGCCCTTCTTTAGCTTGTACATGTGTACATGGTTTGCCATTTATTTATTTATAGCTGTAGTACTATGTGTAGGATGAGTTACCTTGTTAATTGCTTATAAGTCATTCTTACTATATTTGTTGTACATTATTTTCTCGGCTTTTGGGGAGTTACCCTACTGAGCCAGTGACTTGTGAAGCTCACCCCTTCTTCTTCTAGGTGAAGGAGAGCAGGAGGGTTCTTGTCCCTCTTCTAATTCGGGACCGCACCGTTGTGGAGTTGGGCTGACATCACCAGCAGAGTAATATTTCTACTTGTTGTGCCTTAGAGGTTTTGTCCCAGGCAGTTGTACTTGTACTATGACTTTGGTTCAGAACTGAATATGTACATTTCATGTGAACATGTGTGTGGAGGGTATTTTCAGCCTCCTAGGCCTATAGGCCCACCGTGGCCCATCATGGTCCATCAAGACGGCTAGGCTCTAGTCATCAAGCCACGTGTCGATGCCCCGGCATCGGCCCAAGAGGTAGTTGAGCTCTGGGGGCAGCTGCAACAGCTAATGGGAGTCTATCAGGGGCTCCAGGCTCAGCTGGGAAGGTAGCCAGCCCCGACGATCCCCCCGCCACCTGAACAGCAGGCGGAGTCATCACGACAACGACCCCCCGTCCCGTCAGCGCAACATGAACAGTGCGAGGGTCGGCACAACATTCGCGGCGAGCTCCGTCGGCCCACCGGACACCAGAACGGTGGGATGACTTGCCCCGTAGGTCTACTGCTGCTCCCCCTCCTCCGTGCTCCATCATCGGTGCTAACTCACACGGGTCTAGGCATGAAGGCTTTGCTCATTCTAATCAGGAATTGGCCAGACGCCTCCGCCGCGTCGTCGACCTCGAGCGTTGCATGGACGCGATGGTCCAGAGGGCTGAGGGCAGAGCTCCAGGGGATGATGACCTGGACTTCCGCTCCCCATTTGCAGTGAAGATCCTGGAGGCCCTGGTCTCCTCGGAGCTGCCCCTACCTTCCATCGCGCCCTACGATGGCACCTCCGTCCCGGCGGACCACATCCACAGGTTTGAGTCGCATATGGTGTTCCATTGAGCATCAGACGTGGCCAAATGCCGGGCCTTCCCGGCCATGTTAAAGGAGACCGCACGGGCATGGTTTGAAACCCTCCCCGCGGGCTCGATTTCATCCTTCTACCAGTTAAAGAAGTCCTTCCGGGACAACTTCATGGGCGGAAGGTCGCAGCCGCGCACGGCGGCCTCCTTTCTATCCATCTAGCAGAAGAAGAACGAAGTGCTCTGGGACTACGTCAAGTGGTTCCAGACTGAGGCACTCCACATCCCACGCTTGGATGTCCCCCTGGCCACCAGTGCCCTCATCCAGGGCACTCGTGATGGCTTCTTCCAGAGGACACTCGGCGTGCAGTAGCCGACCACCCTCGCCGAGCTCCTCTCCACCGCCCAATGCCACGCTACGTGCGAGGAGAGTCTGGCAGCCGGCCGAACCGAACAGGGTGAGCCATCGAAGAAGATAAGGCCTTCCGACAATGGTTTTGACAAAGAACGGAAAAAGGGTTGGCGCAACGGGGACTCGCCGCACTGACCACGCCCCTTCACCGACTACACCCCCCTCACGGTGGCCCCCGAATAGATCCTGGCTAAAATCCAGGATGAGCAGTACGTTTGGTGGCCGCCCAGGTGTAGACACCCGGTTATGACTAATGGGTTGAACTGCATTTCTTGTTATTTTAGTGGGCCCCTATTTGGTCACTCAACTGGAGCCCATCATTTGCCTTGTTTTGAGCCCATTAAGCCATTAAAATGCCTTGAAATCCCACAATTTATCACTTGAGAGAGTCCTTGGGGCATAATAACTCTTATCTTATCATGTAGTTGGCTGATAATTCTCAAATAATTTGGATTTATTGTCGCGACGCCTCGTGGCGCCGCGTCTCTAGTCACGACGGTTCTAGCAGCTACGACAGCCCATGCATTATCCATGCACGTGGGTAATGCTGTCGCGTCAACCCGCCCCGTCGCGTCTTAGTCGCGGTCCTACGATACGTCACGACAATGGCCGAATCCTCTGGCCTCCATAACTACCCCCTATTTATCCTCCTATGAACTTGACTTTATCCTAGGGATTATCTCTGCCCCTTGGGGCGGGATTCTAGCCCTAGGGACTCTCCTAAGGGTTGCTAAGGACTCTATATTTGATTTTGATGAAGCTTTATCTCCCATTTTTAATTTCTGAACCTTTTTTATGAGATAATGTCATTTATTCTCATCCCAGGCTCTATATAAACAAGGCCCCTCCTCAAGGACGAGGAGAGCCTCATTACCACCCCGAAGGGCTGCCAAAATTCCCTCTCACCCATACTTAGCCTCGCAGCCCTCCATTCCCTTGACTTTTCCTTCACATTCCACTCCACAAAGCTACTCTTTCACCATCAACGGAGCACGGAACGTGAAGAGGGCGACCCCGACGATCTCCTGGAGCGTTTGCACATCCTTGGAGCTGTACCCACGCCAGGGAGTCACCCCAATGGGGCTCATTTTCTTCTTCCTTCCTTTCTCCTATTTCTACATGCATTTTTTAAGTTATTCATAGAAAGAGCACATTCACTAACCACCCACGTTTTCCCATACACATAGGGGTTTAAAACCACCCCCCAGGTGCGTTCCCACCATGATTCTCCACTTTCTCTCATCTTTAGAATATATACTATGCTTAACATATTCTAATAGGGTGTTTTCTTTGTGATTTTCTTTGGTTGGCAGGCAAACAAGTGAAATCTACGAGCAGCTCTGGTTCTCTAGCCGGCTGGAGGACGAGAAGAAGGTCCATACCCAACATCTCCCGCATTCAGAGAACACGGCGGAGGAAGGTGACGCGACTAGAGACGCGTCAGTGTGTACTGACGCGATATCAGTCTATCGCGGCACCCATGGCAACCGCGACACCAGGTCCTTTTTGTTCTCTTTCCTTTTCCTAGTCTAAGTCAACCATTATTTCATTTTTATTCTTAGGCGACTTGCTAGGTGGCGATCACATCCATGTTTTCATGCTACTAGTTTTAGTATCCATGTCTGTGTCGAGGGGAGTCCAATCCCTGTGATTACACCTTTTGGCGATCACGGTGGGACAAGTTCACTGCCACCCTCGTGGATTTTGACTGTTTGCTTGCCATGTTCTCTTTTTGTTTGTCACTTTAATGCCCTGTTAGCCTTTGGTTCTTTGTTTCCTGTATACTTTCCTACTCTGTTAGTATCGCGACCGATCGCGGTGACACGACATGTTCGCGTCGCAACGGGGAGACGCGTTCTTAGGTCAGTGCTTGTTATTCCCCCTGTCCTCTCTATTCAATGCCCATGAGATCACATATCCTTGTTTCGTTGCCTAGATCATGTGTTCTCGCGTTTCTGTCTGTTAGAAGCCTGCCAAGGTTCGGATTTTCCATTTATCTTCACTTGTAAGTTTTCTGTTCCTATCGCGACAGGAAGAGAGGACGCGAACTAGTTGCGGCTTGGCCACACGTCGCGTTATCAGGTTTGCTTTGTATGTTATTGTTTTTATCCATGTATCGGTTTCTGTGTGCTTCCTGACTCATGTTGTACCGATTTAGTGTCTCTTAGTGTTTCTTATTTTGGTAGGATAGTCTGTTTGAGTTGGGTAGGTGACTCACTGTGTTTTCGGGTCTTTGTCATTATCGCGGCAGCCCGCGCTGTCGCGATAGGGTCGCGGTGTATCCGGCCGTCGCGACTCTGCCCGAGGACTTGTTTCGTCACCCTGTTTGCTCCCTATCTTCATTCTTGCATACATTTTGGGCTTCTTAGTCCCTTGCATACGCCGCTCATTCCCATTTGATCAGGTTCCCCCTTGGTTGAGTGAGTCCTCTCACCTACGAGCACTCGTAGGCTGACTCTGACCCACCTTCTGAGGACCTCTGTAAGTCCTCGTGGCCGTACGCACGTTGCGGTTCACCGGGCCGGTTGTACCCGTCGCACCCTTTAGTTTGAGCCATCCTCGTGTGTGAGTGTGCACCACCCTTAGCCGTACCGGAGCACTTGAGTCCATTCCTATTAGGAACCACTTGACCGAGTGACATCTCTTTAATCAATTCATTTAAAAGGTCAAGTTCAAACCTTAAGAAATTTGCACTTTAAGCATGACAACTTGAGTGCTTTGATCCACCCCTCCTCATCTCAGTCTTTCTTGTTGTGTTAGAGTTTAGGTGTGTCTGTATCACCTTCCCAAATTGGTTGGAGAGGTGCATGCGTCGCTGCCTAGGGAGATCGAGTCAGTCCCCTCCCATCCTTGTACTTCATCATAATCCTTTGTTCGACATGGACCAATTCCGCGTCCTTGCTGACGATGCTCTTCCCCTTGGGTTGCTTGAGGAGGTGGCCCAACCCTCTATGGCCACACTCCCGAGGCATGTTCAGCCACTCGTCACCGGGATTCGATCCCGTCCTGCTTCTCCTCCCGGGGGTGATGACCCCCATTCATAGTTCAGTCAGCTTTTTCCCCACCTCACTCCGGACCAAGTCCGAGAGTTCATAGCTGCTACCAAGGGGAAACAACCTTTATCTCCCCGGGGTCAAAGCCCAGTCCGACCGGCGGATTCCTCCGCCCACGTCGCTTCAGCACCCCAGCTTCCTCCGTCTGGGGCGGATCCTACACCCCTCCGTCCTCGAACTATCCATTTTCCAAAACCAAGCTACCTTCCCCCACGAGATGTTCGGCCTCGATCCCCTCCAACCACATATTATACGGCCGAACCAGCTCTCCTCCCTCGCGAAAGGTCACACTCATTCGAGCAGCCTCGCTCCCTGGTTTCTGCGCATCAAGTCCAGTCTCCCTCCGACTTCTTTGCGGAGTGGACGAGCATGAAGAAGGAGCTTCATGACCTCCGGAGACAAATCGATCTGCGGAAGGTAGCTGACATTGCCCTCCCATCCTTCCAGTACCTCCGGGTACCACCCCAGTCAGAGCTCCCTGTTTATCGGCGATATTCTGGGGTAGGGGACCCTTATGTTCATCTGAAGGATTTTGTCTACGAATCAGCGCCCCACAAGTATGACCGCCATCTCATGGCATACTTGTTCAGAAGTCTCTGGATGGTCCAGCTTTAGAATGGTTCTATTCCCTACCCCCCGAGGAAGCGGAGGATTTCAGAATTGTCCAAGAAAGATTTCTGCAGCAATTCCAGGATCGGGTAGGACCCGAATATTCTTTTGTGGACCTAGTGGCTGAGAAAATGAAGCCCGAAGAGGAGTTCTCCACTTATGCAGACCGATGGCGTTCACTGGCCGCTAAGGTCCGTTGCCCGATGCCTGAGGAGGAAAAGGTGAAATTGTTGATTTCCAATGCCACTCCAACCAACCGAGCTATTTTGGCCATGAACGACATTTCTACCATGCACCAGCTATATATCCGAGCCCGTTTCATCCAGACCCAACTTAAGGACTCGCCTATACATTCCATGTTTGAGACCCCTAAAGCCCGTTATGCCAAGAAGCCGCAAGGCCCAGTCACCGAGGGGATCCAAACCAATGAACAAGTAGGTGCAGTTAGCAACCCCCAAGGCCCATTAGGTAGGTCCCCCTATACCCAACAAGCCCAACAGCCATGGAACAACAACAACAATAGACAACCACCTCCCCAAGGACAAAATCCTCCCCAAGATCAACGCCAATACTCCCAGGTCCCTCTACCTCAAAATGGCTACGCCCCCAGGAAGCCCAATGGACCCAAGAGAGCCCAATACCCTCCATTGCTCGAGTCTCTAGCTGATGTCTTTGCAGCCCTCATGTCCCTAAATGCCCTAAGACTCCCTCCTGAGAAGGCAAATTGGAATATGGCGGCCGATCAAACAAAGTACTACGTCTATCACCGTCATCCGGGCCACAATGTGTCCGATTGCTTCCAATTCTGGGACATGATATATGATCTCCATGAGTAGAACCAGATTGATTGGGCAGAGATGAAAAGATTAATCCAAACTCTGAGGGACCAACAGGGTCAGAGGCAACAACAGCAACAGCAAAGGCGACAGCAGCTGCAGCAGTAACAACAACAGCAACAGCAACAACAGCAACAACAGCAGTACCAGCCCTTCCAGCAGCAATATCAGCAGCAACAACAACAACAGCAGCCGCAACAGCCGGCGAATGACCTGGGCATAATCCGCAATCCCATGCCCCAATATCAGCCTGCTCCAAACCCCCAACCAGCTCCGCCACCTCCTCCACCCGCACATGTTAACCCCGTCATCCACCATCCACCACCAGAAGCTCAATGGGCCTTCGATGACGAGCATGAGGTAGGCCAGCTTTTGGTTATTTCCCACGTTACGCCCACTACCCCCGTGCCCACATCCACCATGCCTCCCTCCTTCACACCCCACAATGCCACCATCACCTCGCCATCCTATTCCCCTGTCATATCACCCATTATCCCTCCACCCAGCAACATCCCTTTCTCCCCCACGCCAGCACCATTACTAGCCAACCCTTCTATCCTTGACACCGCTACCCCTCCACTCTACCATAATCTTGCCCTCCGGAGCGGGCGAATGTTCCACCGGATGTACCCCAATGCATCCATGACTATGCCAGGTCAACCAAGCCAACAAACTAGCAATCAGCAACAGCAAGATATAGAAGAGATTGATCCGGTTCCGGGGACCCAATATGACATCCTGAAACATCTGGATCAGACCCCCGCCAAGATTTCCATATTAGAGCTCATTAAGAGGTCGCAAACTCATCAGGACGCCCTAAGGGCCTTTTTGCAAAGAGTCATGGTCAGCGAAGACATGAATCCAGAAAACCTGCCTTCAGTACTCTCAAATGTGAACAAAGGACCCACTATTACTTTCTCTGATGGTGAGTTGGCTGCCCCAGAAGCCAGAAAAATGCCCTTATGTGTGACACTCACCATAAACAAAGTGGCCATCGATGCAGCTCTAGTGGACACGGGAGCTTCCATTAATGTTTGTCCTTTAATCACCCTTAGATCATGCAACATATCAGAACGTCAACTGCAGCCCACGCCTACCACCATCGCTGCGTATGACAATTTGCGACGTGCCTGCCATGGAGTCATCACTTTACAAGCAGAGTTGGGTCCCCTCGTAATGTCTGTGGAGTTCTATGTATTGAACATTGATCATACCTACAAAGCCATCTTAGGGCGCCCATGGATTGAATCATTAGGGGTAGTGCCATCTACGGCACACCAGTGTCTGAAATTCCCTTTCCAAGGGCGGGTTGTCAAGGTGAAAAGTGTAATAACGACACATACAGTGGAAGTCATTGAAAGAGTTTTGCCCTCAGTCTGGCCATCCAACAAACCCGTCATTTCTATACTTGACGTGAACTATCCGTGGGCCTATACCTTCTCCTCCAATCGTCCAATTGTATCCCCATCAGTGGCAGTAGTTAAGAAGGATGAGTCAGAAAATGCGAAAGGATGGGATATCATGTTCAGGATCGGGTACCAGACCGGGAAAGGGTTAGGTACTCACCTCCAAGGTAGGGTCAAAGCGGTCACGGGCACAAGAAAGTCTACAAAACATGGTCTAGGATATACAATATGGGCAGCATTATCATCTACCTCGCAGTCAGATCAGGGGCCCCTTACTTGGACACTTTATGATCACTTTGTCAGGGGGCCTGTATAGCCAGGATATAACACTATGGTGAAAGAAGTTTCAAGTTCGGCATATCAAGTCCTGGAAGCTCAGCGTCCTGGCAAGAAGAAGAGGGCCGAGATAGACCCAGAAGCACAAGATCTCGAAGACCTAATTTCAGCAGTCAGCTTGTTATTTAAAGAATCTGAAGCAGAGGCAGAGGAGCCAGAATTAGAAGATCTCATTTCAGCCACCAGCCGCCTGTTTTTCGAGGAGGACGTGTCTCAAACAGCAGTGTCAGCATCAGCAACCACCACCAAGCGACAGTTGCTTGGATTCGGTGAGGAAATCGAAATTGTTAGTTCAACCAAATCAACAAGGGAGCTCTGGCCAGGGTTATCCCGATATTTCAGTCACTTCGTTTCATCCATCTTTGTCCATAATTTCAATTCCATTCCCTTATCTCCTCCCCTTATTCTCCAATTCTCCCCCGATGCTGTAGAAGCGTTACTCCGCCCTTCAACCTTCTTCACCATCCTCTTTAATGGCTCGGTTCTGTCCTTCTCCCGAAGCCTTCTGAGTTAGTTTAATGTTTTCTTAAAAAAAAAAAAATGTGTGTCTTCCTGCTCCCGACGGCGATCCCCGTCACCTCCCTCCTGCTCCTGCTCCCGACGGCGATCCCCATCACCTCCCTCCTGCTCCTGCTCCCGACGGCGATCACCGTCACCTCCCTCCTGCTCCTACTCCCGACAACGATCCCTGTCACCTCCCTGCTTCCTCCTGCTCCCGACGGCGATCCCCGTCACCTCCCTACTTTCTCCTGCTCTCGACGGCGATCTCCGTCACATTTGCTCCCCGGCGGCGATCGTCGTCCTTCTTTCGCTCAATTCACGCCTTCACTTGGTGGCCAAACATGGCCATTTCGGGCGATTCGGGTGAGGGGCCTTCTGCTCCCCTACACCCCGATGCTGTTGACGGCACCCTGAGCTCGGGTGACCCGCTTCCTCCTCCAGTCCCATCGGAGAACCTTCGCGGCCCTGCCGCACCCTTTGTTTTCCGTTCCAATAAACCTCTAGACGCTTCTCCAGAGCCTCCTGTAAATATCAAATCTAGCTTAAGTTTAGGGGTAGGTTATAGTGAGTCCCCGTCCCCGTCTAGGAAAAAGAAGGGTAGTGGCATACCCCGTAGATATCTCTTAGACTTAGTTCAAAGGTGTGGCGCTCTTCTAGCCGTCGAAGAGTTTGTCTAAGAAGCAGTGGTTCTGAACTTAGAGGAGATACCAATAGAGGAAGGGCTAGACGGTGGCTTTGGGATATATGAAATCGTAGCCGAAGGAGACCCGTTAGATGAGAATGATGGTGACATAGAGGATGCTGCTAAGGCGTATGCTAGTGGTATGAGGAGATTCGATGAACCTACCTCAGCAGTCGATGAACCTACTAAATAGGTAAACGTGGGAACAGAAGAGGACCCCAGGCTCTTAACCATAGCCTCTAATCTCCCTCCCGAAGAAGAAGAAGTGCTCATAATGTTGAGGGAGTTCAAGGATTCGTTTGCCTGGTCCTACGATGACATGCCCGGCATTGATCCCAACCTGGTAGAACATAGGTTGATCTTGAAGCCAGGGGCAGTTGCCGTCAAACAAAAGCTGAGATTCCTCCCCCACATTGCCTTGAAGATGAAAGAGGAGATTGATAAGCTACACAAAGCTAAGTTCATCCGTGTAATCCTCTATCCTTTGTGGGTGGCGAACATTGTCCCGGTGATGAAGAAGGACGGAAGAGTGCGTATCTGCATAGACTTCCGGGACTTGAATAAGGCATGTCCTAAAGATGATTTCCCCTTACCTTACTTGGACGTTCTGATTGATAATACAGCAGGGTTCGAAACTCTATCATCCATGGATGGGTATTCCGACTATAATCAAATTCGTCTAGCCCCGGAGGATCAAGAGAAGACCTCCTTCACCACCCTATGGGGAACATATTGCTATGTGGTCATGCCGTTCGGACTGAAGAATGCCGGCGCCACTTATCAAAGAACAATGTTAGCTATCTTCCACGACATGATACATATTGATGTTGAGGTTTACGTGGACGATATCGTGGTGAAGTCGCGGACCAGAAGAGAGCATTCCTCCGTGCTTGCCAAGGTGTTCCGTCGTGTGCAAGAATATCAACTGAAGATGAATCCAAAGAAGTGCGTGTTTGGAGTTTCCTCAGAAAAATTGCTAGGCTTCATAGTTAGTAAACGGGGGATTCAAATAGACACGCACAAGGCCAAGGCAATCAATGAAATGCCTCCTCCCAAGAACATATCTGAGCTTCGAGGTTTGATTGGTCGGCTTCAGTTCATAAGGAGATTCATATCTCAGCACTCTCAAAGATGCCGTCCCTTCTACGAACTGTTGAGAGGAGGAGTCAATTTTGAATGGAACAATAAGTGCCAAGAGGCCTTCGATGAGCTCAAGAGTTATCTTATGAATCCGCCCGTACTTTAGGCACCCTCCCTGGGAAACCCTTAATCTTATATCTGTCAACAATTGAGGACTCCTTAGGAGCTATCCTTGCTCAGCATGACGAATCCGGCAAAGAAAGGGCAGTCTACTACCTGTCTAGGCTCTTCAATCATGCCGAGCTCAAACTCACCACAATGGAGAAAGCATGTGCAGTGCTAGTCTGGGTAGTGCAGAAATTGAAGCACTACTTCCTAGCTCATAAAGTGAGTTTGATTTCTAGAATGGACCCTATTAGGTATCTCCTGGAAAAGCCAATCCTCGCCGACAGATTGGCACGCTGGCAAAGTTTCCTTTCCCAGTTTGATATCTCCTTTATTGTTCAGAAAGCCATAAAGGGGTATGCCATTGCTGAGCACCTTGCTCACCTCCCTCTTCCTCATAGTGATACGGTTCAAGAGGAATTCCCCGATGAAAACCTATCACTTGTCTCTCATGATCCCTTCTGGTCACTCCACTTCGATGGAGCTCTCAATTCTAGGGGACGGAGCATAGGTGCTGTCTTGCTCACCCCAGAAGGGGTCACCATTCCCCTGGCTTATCAACTCCAGTTCTATGCCACCAATAATATCTCCGAGTATGAGGCTCTCCTAGCTGGTCTTAAGCTCGCCCATCTCTTAGGCGCGCGTCATCTTAAGATTATAGGAGATTCTCAACTCGTCCTTCGGCAAGTTCTTTCTACCTATCGCACTCGTGACCCCAAGCTCAAGCACTATCAAGATCTGGTCACGCTCCTAGCCAAGCAATTTCGTCAACTCATCTACATTCATACTCCTCGCTCTCAGAACATTCTGGCCGATGCTCTGGCATCGTTAGCTTCGTCTCTCTCCTTCCCTCTCAGCCTTAGTGCTGAGACTATCACTGTTCAGAGGTTAGAAGCTCCCTCAACTCAAGATCCTTGGTTCTCAAACCTTAGGAGCTCTCTAGTTTTGAAGGCAGAGAAGAAAGAAGCGAAGGAGTTATTGCTTGTTGAATTAGGAGAATTGATGGAAGAAGAGAGGCCGTGGTACCATGAGATTGAACAATTTTGCAGAGACAGTACCCTCCCAGAAGAAGCTGAAGCAGAAGATAGGCGAGCTATCCATAGAGCAGCATTAAAGTATACCCTCATTGGTGAAGTTCTTTACAGACGCGCTCTAAATGGAATGCTCCTTAGATGTGTGACAGATGAAGAGGCTTGGAAAATAGTGGAAGGATCCCACTCCGGTGAATGCGGAGGGCATGTGAATGGTCAGATGTTAGCCAAGAAGATCCTTAGGCAGGGCTACTACTGGCCAACCTTAGAAGAGGACTGTGCCGCCTACGTTCGTAGGTGTGTCAAATGCCAAATCCATGCTCTGTCTTCCTCTTTGCATCCGCTATCCTCTCCTTGGCCTTTCTCCATGTGGGCCTTTGATATCATCGGGCCCCTTGGTGATCCTAATGCTCAGATAAAACAAAAATCCTTCATCCTCACTGCTACTGAGTATTTCACCAAGTGGGCCGAAGCAGAAGCATTTGCAGAAATCAAAGGTTCGACCGTGTGTAGATTCATCATGAAGAACATCATTGCGCGGTTTGGAGTACCAGGCAGCCTCGTCACCGACAATGGACCGCAGTTCATATCCCAAGAGCTTCAAGACCTATGTAAGAGATTCAATATTTCCTTGCATCATTCGTCTCCGTATTATCCACAAGGCAACGGCCAGGCCGAAGCCACAAACAAAACACTTTTGAAAATTCTGAAGAAAACTTGTGAGTCTGGAAAAGCTATTTGAGGCTCTATGGGCCTACCGCACCTCCGTACGAACGCCCACGGGGCAAACTCCTTTCTCACTTACATACGGAATGGAAGCGGTATGTCCACATGAAATCCTCATCCCTTCACTGAGAATTCAGTTAGACAAGGAACTTAATCCCGATGAACATTGGGAGGCGTTACTTACACAACTAGAACTCTTAGACGAACGGCGCCTAGCTGCAGCCGATCATGTGCTTTCGTATCAAAATAGACTCTCATGATCTTTTCAAAAGAAAGTGATTGAGCGTAAATTTCAAGAAGGGGACATGGTTTTGAAGCGAATTTTCATAAAATCTGGAGGTCCAAGGTCCAAATTGTCAGCAAACTGGGAAGGGCCGTACGTCGTTAAAGAAGTGTACCCGGGGAACGCGTATAGGCTAGTTAATGCCGATGGCGATGAACTCTCTCACCCATGGAATGGATTATATCTTAAAAGATTCTACCCCTAATAAACAGTCTTTTGATAACAACACCAATTGACAGGTAGCCATTTGCCAAGTGTCTCACTCCCCCTCCTACTGGCGGAATAATATTTATGCACAATCGCATACTCAGCACGATGACCTAAGGTCATTTCCTCTTCGTGTATGGTGTTCTCGCTTAGCCCTCGTTCAGGGAAGCAAAGGTCAATTCTCTCCCTACTCGGACAAGGTCTAGGGGCAAGGGGGAGGCTAGCCTGTAAACGTGCAACAGTGTAAACCATGTGTTTGAAGTCTCAAAGGGGGACGGGCAATTCTAAAATAAGAAATATATATAGCACAAAAATAAAGTGACAAAATGATAAAATGAAGGGGCATGTTAAAGAGTGGCAGTACAGTTCCCCGCGGGACGCCCTTGAGCCCGGTCGCACGCATGCCCCAATCAAAGAAGAAAATACTGTGGCCCTAAAGTCCCTGGACAACAGATGAATCTCACATGTGGCATACTCGTTGCAAGTTTTACAGGTCAGTAACCCCGACCCTGAGATTAAGTCTTACCACATTTATATTCTTCATGTCCTCCCTAAAATGACCGAAGAATCCCTACGCTTGGTCTGTGTTGGAACATTGACATCCCAGGGGCAAGAAATCTTAACAAACCTAAGACGAATATGCGTCGCACATAAAATTTATTCGCCAAAGTGAGATGGAGGTAAGGCTCAGGGCTAATCGCTCAAGATTAAGAAGTGTTGTTATCAAAACAAAACAAAAAAATATCAAAAATTTCAAAAAAAATGAAAAAATCTCAAAAATCTCAAAAAAAAAATCAAAAGACCCCCAAAACAAAAAATCAAAAAATTCAAAAATCAAAAGATCCCCAAAACCCAAAAAATCAAAATCAAAAAAATAAAAAAAAATCATCAAAAGATCCCCAAAACCCCAAAAAATCAAAAGATCCTCAAAATCAAAAAACAATTAATTAGAAACTGTGTACATATCGTTTTCCTTTAAGCATACATTATTCTCATTTTCTTTTCGCCTATTTAATAAGGCTCAGTCCCTTGACAATTACGGGGTCAGATTTTATCATTTTAGTACAAGGGGTTGAGCCTAAGAACAGATCTAACTTGTTCTTCTAAGTGTGTGCAGGAGCAGGCGTTCCAAAAGCAAGTACAATGTCACACTCAGAACTCTCTATCTCTCTCGCTTGTTTGAAACTCGCCTCTCACTCGTGTCAATCACAAACCATTCATTTATCACAAATATTGACATGAAAGTAAAAGCTGCATTAAGCTATGAACAACATGTACATAGATAAGGGGGAGGTGGCTCACAAGTCTCCTCACTGTCCACCGCCACTCTCCTCGGATCCCTCCTGCCTATCCGGAGGTGGTAGCATCTCGCCACCACCTCTGCCATCCTGGGCACTACCCTCACCCTGCCGGCGCCTCTCCTCCTCCTCGTTCCTCCGCCTGCTGGAGGATCCTGCCAAATATTGTCCGACAGAGGCGTCGGTCGCCCTGCTGATGCTCGCACCGCTCCGGCTCCTGCTACGTGAACGGCCTATGTCCGTCACGATCTGCTAAAGACTCCGTGCCAACGTCTGCTGCGCCAGCAGCTCCGCACGTAGCCGGATGATCTCCTCCTGGTCTCCTGGCGGCCTCTGTACCCGCAGCGCCGCCAGCTCCTTCGTCGCCTCCGCGACCTGCGCCTCGGCCGCCTCCGCCCGGGTGCGCAGCTGATCCCTCTCTCCCTGGAGATCCATCGCGTGCTCTGTGGTGAGCTGCAAATCTCTCTCCTGCATCGAAAAATCAGTCAATAATCAAATTGCTAAAAAAATAATAATTAAGCAGAAATTCCTTTACACTTACCTGCTCCTCCAGGTGCCTCTGAGCCTCCTCGGCTCTGAGCACCGCCCCTGCCAGCCGGGCCTCCAGAAGCGATGGAGAGCCCCCTGCACTCCGAGAGGAGGAGGCACCGCCTGCTCCGGCGCCCCTCACTCTCTCCAACTCACTGCGCTGCACACAAAAGGTATGTCAGTTTCCAAAATCTGCTTGAGTTAAATTAAATGCTGAAATTAGATGAGGTACTTACCAGCTCCGCTGTCTACCTCTGAGCTGCCTCCCGATCTTGCACCGCCGAGTAAAGCAGGGCTCAGAGCGATGCAATCTCGCCAGTTACATCCACCTGCAATGCATTGCCAAATCATCAGTTCTAATCCATAAATCCAAATTCTTTGAGCCATGGTTTAGGAGTTTTACCTGGTGTCGGGCGCTCTTGTATACCTTTCCTTCATACTTCAAGGCGTAAGCCTGGAGGTAGGCATCGTCAGTGGTCGCGTCTGATCCGACCGCCTTGCCCTTGCGCTCCCAGTTTTCAATTTGCTCTCGCGCCCGCTCATGCTAATCTGTCGTGTCGTGATGTCCCCGAAAGCTCCGACCCGGTCGGCGGAAACGGTCCCAGACGGGGAACTCCACGACACTCTGTCGAAGCCCGAGGGAGCGCTGGGTCAGGAATAGGTTCAGAGGTAGCACAAGGTTTAGCGCATGCAACCACACCGACCTACCGAAGTAGGGGCGGGCCTGCGCTAACCAAGGCTATTCCTCATCACCCTCCCCCAGGTATGGCTGCCAAACCACCTGCAAAAAAAAAGGCAAATCTGATTAGTCATTAGGCAATTGAATCAAGCAGATAATTTATGCAAAGGAAAATATTAAGGGTACTTACATCCAGGTAAGGGTAGCTGTCAATGGCCTCCTGCAAGCGCTCCAGCTGATCAGCAAGGTGGCGGGTGTCTCGGCGAGAGTCCCAACGGCGTGCAATGGGCACGAGGCCCGGCCGTGTGAGATCCCCTCTCCCCAGGGCTGGGAGGTGTAGATAGGCCCAAACCTGCAAGATGAAAGACAAGTCAGATGGCAGTTTAAGCAAATGCAGTTTAATTCCAGAAAGGTTAGAGGAGAAGGTGTACCTGAAGGAAGGGGTAGAAACTGCTCGTAGACGTCTGCCGCTCTGAGGCGCTCAAGCCGTCGAACTGGTGCGCTAGAAAGGCTGCTCCCCAAGCATACCCCCTACCTCACCTAGGTCCTCCAGCAAGGGCAGGAAGCGGCAGTGGACTGCGTCGCCTCTCGTGGCAAACAAAAGTCTACCAAGAAAGAGAACGAGAAAGCGGCGCAAGTCCAAGTCCGCCTGCTGCCCGGGCTCACTCGCCAACTCTCTCGGCTGACCCATGATAGCCTCTCGAGGTACTCATCCTCACTCTCCCCGGCATTCTTCCCTGCCTCATACAAACCCAGACTCTCCTATAATGCTACCCTAGGCACTAGGGAGGACCTACGCTCTACTAGGAGGTCTAGGAGTTGCTCGGCTAGCTCATGATAACAGGGATAGGTATAGCCGCTCACCGGTCGCCCGTAAACCCTGAGCCCTGTGATCCGGCTCACATCCTCCAGACTGGGGATCATGTGCCCCCATGGGAATGCAAAGGCAGTCGCCTCTGTGTCCCATCTGCTCCGCAGAGCCTGGGTAAGGGCCGGATCCACCCTCATCCTCCCCATCCTAAGGATCTCCCCTAGTCCCATCTCCTCTTCCTGTCCCTCTGGAATGATGGGAAAGCGAGGAAGACTGCTAAAACTAAAGTCCATGAAACCCTAATTCTCATGTCGCCCTGCAAACACAAAATTTGAATGGAAAAGGATCATTACTTTCT
>CM024760.1:83065369-83146083 GCA_014218235.1 Colocasia esculenta
CATACGATCACGGTGCTGACCGACCAGCTGCTGAAGCTTACCCTTCAATGCTCGGAGACTTCCGGTGGCTCATTAAACGGGCCATCGAGCTCGGGGAATTTGACATCAGCTACCGACCAAGGACGGCTATCAAGGCACAAGCGCTAGCAAACTTCGTGGCGGAATGCACCCTTCTGACTGAGAAGGACCCTCCACTGGCAAAAGAGCCCCCATGGGAGCTCTACATTGATGGGTCCTCTTGTGTCACAAGAAGCAGAGTAGGTCTAGTTCATACCTCCTCGGAAGGTTTGGAATTCTAGTACGCCCTTAGATTTTGCTTTGCTGCCTCCAACAATGCAGCCGAATACGAAGCACTCCTGTCTAACATCCGCATGGCAAGGCACCTCGGAGCGCTTTGAATATGGGTCTTCAATGACTCCCAGCTGGTCGCCAGCCATGTCAACGGACAATTCGAGGCAAGGGATCCCCGTATGGCACAATACCTCCAGCAGGTCAAGCACCAAGTAGAAGGCTTCCTCTACTTTGAAGTTGTGCATGTCCCACGAGAGCATAACGCGTGCGCTGATGCACTCGCTAGACTAACGTCTTCAGGCCACATCACCCCTTCTCGCTCTATGTTTATAGAAGAGCTCGCCTTGCCTAGCACCAAAGTGGATGTTGTGGCTATCGAAACCTCCTAACCAGCTCCGAGCTGGAAGGATCCACTTTTGGCTTATCTACTCCGAGGATAACTCTCTCGTGGCCAAGTTGAAGCCTGCAAGATTAAGGTACGCTGCCAGAGGTTCACCGTCGTCGAAGGACAACTGTATTGGTGTTCCCTCTCAAGACCCCTCTTACGGTGCCTTAGTCCTTCTGAGGCAACTCCAGCCATCGAAAAGGTCTACGAGGGTTTGTGCGGAAGCCACCTAGGCGGAAGGACTCTAGCGCGCAGCATCCTTTGAGTAGGGTTCTGGTGGCCTTCACTACAAAAGGACTGTATGACCTACACAAAGAAGTGCCCAGAGTGCCAGAAGTTCAGGAAGCTCATCCGCCAACTTGCAGAACAGCTGCACACCCTCTTCGAACCGCGCCCTTTTACTCGGCGGGGAATCAACATCATAGGACCATTCCCAGAGGCTCAAGGTCGGAAGAAATTGTTGGATCTAGGATGTAGTGAAATGGAAAATATAGAAGGGGGGTTGAATAGATTTGCAGCGGAAACTTTAAACAATTAAAAAATTACTTCACATTAAAGATCTAAACAGACTCACAATTTTACTGAACTGATGTGAATGAGTGAATTGATGTGAGAGGAAATTAGATAAGCAATGTGAATGCAGAAACCTATGCAAGCATCTAGTTGAAAATAGATCAAACCATTGCACATGAGATTTTTTTAGGTGGCTCGGCTCCCAGAGGGAGACCTACGTCCACCGCTCACTCAAACCAAGTGAGGCTTCACTAAACTGCTGATTCATAGCTACAAACACCTGCTGACTCACTGCTTGAATGCTGACTCACAGCTTGCCAACTGCTGATTACACAGCTTATCCACTGATTCACAGCTTCATGGTATGATAAACCTTCTCAATCTACAACACATAGTATGGGATCAACACTCCTATCACCAGTAGGAGCACTCAATGAGTTCTGAGAAAACTTTAAAAGGAAACAATCAAATACACAAGAAGATCAGAGTTAAGGGAAACAAATCGTCAAACACCAGTCCTTAGGTTTTGTTCAATTCCCTTTAGACTATGTAATCTGAACTCTGAATTTTCAGATCTTCAGAGTTGAAGGTGTGCTTCAGATCATCTTGCGCATATGCATCATCTGGTTGTGCTTCTCAACCAATTTGATCTGAACTCCTTCAAATCAGCTTAATTCGTGATACCCTGTTTCAGATCTAATTTACAGAGAGATTCAGATCTGAACTTGTGCTCTTGAGTTTCCCCATGGATGCTGAGCTTTGTACTTCTGCTCTTGCACTGGATTCCTCTTCCACCTGCCTTCAGATCTTCTTCTTCTTCTCAACTCTGCTGCTTCTTCTTTGCAAGATCAACGATGCTCTGTTTTCAGATCTGCTGCTTACACGATTCCTTCTTCTTCCTCTGCTGCTTTTCTTCTTGATCTGCTCCTGTTTCAGCACTCTAGAGCTTTCTCTCACTACTTGGCCTTGATCCCCACGTCCTTTTGGATGGGATAGATGAATGGCACAAAGGGATGGCTGCTTCAGATGAGATGGAGGCTTATATAGCCACTGTGCAGTCTCATGAACGTGAGAAAGGTGTGCACAAAAACCTAGAGTGCACCCAAGGCTACCACGTGTCCAAAAGGCCTTTACCTCATTGCCACTTGAATGAAAGGGCAATTTGGTAATTATGGAATCTCCCAAAAAGAACTCAGTAAGAGATCACAGCCGCTGGATTTTATGCTCTGCACAATTCTAGGTTTACAGAAAAGAGGTGTCGACCTACATTTCCATAGTGTCGACACTACTGATCAGAAAATCTAATTTCCCTTTATAGGCAGAACTCTAGTGCCGACCTACTTCCATAGTGTCGACACTACTGATCAGAAATTTCAATTTCCCTTTACTGGCAGAACATTAGAGTCGACCTGATCAACAGACAGAGTCGACCTCCTGAGAATATCTCCAAAACTAGTTTACTGGATGACAACTAGTGTCGACCTTACTCTCAGCTAGTGTCGACCTTACTGGCAGCTTGTTCTTCAGGAACTTGCTGAGCAGACTGGTAGAGTTGACCTTACTGTCAAGTAGTGTTGACCAACTTTTGTAAAAACTCTATAAACCTGAGAATATCTCCAAAACTTGTTCACTGGATGGCAACTAATGTCGACCTTACTCTCAGCTAGTGTCGACCTTACTGGCAGCTTGTTCTTCAGTAACTTGCTGGGCAGACTGGTAGAGTCGACCTTACTGTCAAGTAGTGTAGACCTACTTTTGTAAAAACTCTGTAAACCTGTACAAATGAAGAGTGGATCATCAAAATATGTTATTATCAGTAAGATATGAAATATTAAGTATCAAAAACATGTCATCATTAAAATCAAAGCATGAGTGTTTGGACATCATTCACAACCAAATGTTTTAGTTATCATTAAAATCAAAGTACGAGAATGTAGACATCATCAATATGTCATCATCAAAACACACAACTCAATAATCTCCCCCTTTTTTATGATGGCAAAACATGACAACATTTGACAACATTCTTAAAACAACATTCTTGAAAACATGACAGCATTCTTTCACAGAATAACATTCTCTCCCCCTTTATTTAGGAACTTTGAATTTGTCAACATTCTCTCCCCCTTTTTGACACCATCAAAAAGATTGAAAGGCACTTTCAATGCAATTTGAATCTCTCCCATTTTCAAGTTTTCTCCCATTAAAACAAATTACCCCCAAGATCAAGGATATGACTAGAGGTCTCATAAATTCACACAGATATGCAGAATTCTCTCCTTAAGTGAAAACAACTCTCCCCCTTTGACAGTATTGGAGTTGTCCACTGCCAACTAAATAGCGATCAATAGAAATGATGTGAAACTAATAGAAGTGATGAAACCAATTGATTGGGGCATAAAATCAGAGATTAACAATAAATTTGCTCCCCTGAAAAGAGACTATATTGCAGGGAGCACAAATAATTTGATTTTGAAGGGGTCATGAAGGTATCAAGGTACATAATGATTTTAGTATATGAAAAATAATATAATTATACCTTTCATATTGTGCAGCAAGAGTTAAAATGAAGATGATTTTTGATTGAGTTCTTATGTCAGTTCTTTATCATCAAAAATCACTTCAGAATTTTATTTACAAATGTGACATGATTTTTGTGACCTAATTGAGTTGTCAAGAGTGTATATCATTAGAACATCAATGTTTGATCTTAACACAATGTAGAATAATAATTTAACATTCTTGAACAACATGAATTCGATTTTAGGTTAGCTGCACTTTGTACACCTTTTTCTTTTTCTTTTTATTTCTTTTATTTAAGATATTTCAGGAAATTAGCAAA
Organism: Colocasia esculenta; assembly: GCA_014218235.1. Taxonomy (NCBI): domain Eukaryota; kingdom Viridiplantae; phylum Streptophyta; class Magnoliopsida; order Alismatales; family Araceae; genus Colocasia; species Colocasia esculenta. Next base: position 83,069,401 of record CM024760.1, read on the forward strand.
GAAGATTAAATTCATGTTTTTTTGTGCAAGCACACACACTTACTCAGTGCAAGAGTGCCTGACTGCTAGGCATGTTAATCATTTGTTTGCTTCTTTTTGAACAGAGATAACTTAGCAACACCTTTTCACTCAAGTACAACCACGTCTCAGGTGGAATAACCTGGTTACTTAGTGTACTAATCATTGATCTACAATTTTCCTAAAAATCTTTCTTTTTCCTGAAAATTTTCTTTTAGAACTTTCATTACTTTTCATTATGTGACAAGTAGCCTTTCCTTTAATAGATCATGGTCTTGAATTGTTAAGATATCATTCTTAACATTTGTTAAAACCAAAGACTTCAGTATTTCTTGTGATATAAAACCGAAGACTACTCAAGTGTCTACTTAAAGTGATTTGCAATAAAAAATCTAAAGAGGCTTTGAGGATAGAGATAGACACATTACTCAAAATCTTATCTTTCATCTTCATGTTTAATCCATGAATGCAAATATTCCAGATATTCAAAAATTTATTTCTCATATAAAAATATCAATGGAACTTTGAATAGATTTGAATGAAATATGAAGAGATCAAGAATAAGCCAAAAATTGATTCTGTGATTGAATCTTTCACACAGAGCAAGGATGTGTGAGTTCATTCCAAAAGAGAACAAAAAAGTAAGAGATTCTGAACAAGTATCATTCAAAATGTTGATGGTTGAGATTCAAGAGAGTGAACATGACTGTTTTATTTCATGCAATATGATCATCAACACAACACAATAATTTAAGAATATAGAATATTTGACCTCAATTCACTATCTAAAACAGATTCAAGATGAGCATTTCTGAACACAAACTTGAACAAATTATGTCGACACAAGATCTTCAATGAGTTGACACAAGTCATAAAAAAAATTAGAATGCAACAGCAAGAACATTTCTATTTGTATCAAATTTACTCCCCCTTAACATGTGCATGGAATGAAAAAGTTTGCATGTAATTTACACATGATTAGGCACACACACAATTAGCTTTATACAAAACATGACTTTTGGTACTTGGCAGAGTATTTTACTCACGCATAATGATAGTTTTTAGACAAGCATAATTTGTCCTTCCACATTTCACCATTTGATATACCAAGAAGTCATAGGGAGGTTAATGTGCACTGCCAATCATGGATAAATTTTTACAAGCAACTTGATACAAACATGACATCTATAGTTAAGATGAATTATGTTGGGGGCAGTAAGTAAACAAAAGCACACTCCTCATGTTCAGATAGAAATATAAAAAGTTGTTCCAACTTAAGTAGTTCAATTCTGAAATGATATGAGATTTTACCTGAACAGTCTTCATTTCTTTTTCAAAGATTTTACATGTGTTCTTCAACATTTCTTGCCTTGCATAGCCATTGTCTTGATTCTAGATGGAAGAATATGGCTACAAGGCTCATTAGCTTGCTAATCAAGTTACCTTTGGGACACACACTTCCTTGGGTCCTGTAATGAAATCAATGTTAGAATTCAACAATGGTTTTTGAATCCAAACATATTTTAATTTTTGTATAGATGCAGTTTTTCCATTAATGGAACTAAGAGCAGAATTAGTTCAAGAATTCTTCTTTTTCTTGTTCAATGCATCTATGTTTCTATGAATTTTTCTATTTTTTGGATTTTTTTATATGAGCAAAAACAGAATGATTTTGTGCAACATTATTGTATCTATACATATGGAATTTCTGAACATTTTTAGTATGAACAAGATATTTATCCTATGTGTGTTGACATATATATTAGTATGGAATTTCGGAGCATGCACAAAATGATCATTTCTGTACCAACAATCCCTGGAAATGTGACCAAATTTATGACATGTAAAGCATTGGACTGATTTGACATGTTTATTGAAATTTTGATTTTTATTCCAGCAATGTTTGGCAAGATGACCAAGATTATTGCAATAAAAGCAAGTTTGAGAATTCCTAATCTGGTACATACCTTTGCTTGAGTACCTATACTGGAACCCCATTTTCCTTTGAGGAGCCTTTACCTTTTGGTAGCTTCTAACATGATGTGGATCTGAAGCTTGCCTGGAGCACTTGAGTTGATGAAGAAGGTTGGGAACTTTGTGTAGAAACTTGTTTGTTTTTCAATTTTCTGTTTCTGGTTTTTAGCAAACACATGTTTCTTTTATTTGTTGTGTTTTCTTTATTTTCTCCTTTTTTTCTGAACATTTTTCAGAACAAGGACTTTTACTGATTCTTCATTTGATAAAATGAAGTTCTTGTTGATGATCAGTCTGTCTCCATACACTTTCATTAATTGCATATTTATTTTGGTGATTAACAAAACCCTATCAAAGTTCTCTAACATATATTCCATAAGTCTTAAGTACAGGAAATACTCCAAGGTCAAACAGGCCAATATTGGTAAGTATCATATCTCTGAAGCGTTAATTATTTCAAGATTATATTTCTCTAAGTCCACATCGATTTCGGTTGAAAGTGACAACGATTTCCTTCTTGTATATCGATTTTAATAGAGCTATAACGATTTGCTCATCGCAACGATTTCTTAAGTCATCATAATGATTCGCTCATCGTAACGATTTGCTCATCGCAACGATTTCTTAAGTCATCATAACGATTTGCTCATCGTAACGATTTGCTCATTGTAGCGATTTCTTTAGAGCTCATAACGATTTGCTTCGTGCAACGATTTCTTTAAAGCTCATAACGATTTGCTTCGCGCAACGATTTCTTTAGAGCTCATAACGATTTGCTTTGCGCAACGATTTCTTTAGAGCTCATAACGATTTGCTTCGTGTAACGATTTCTTCAGTATTCATAACGATTCCTTTAATGAATACAACGATTTGCTTTCTATAATGACTTGTTAAGTGATCATAACGATTTCTTCAGTAAACACTTGATCATAACGATTTCATAAGCCATATAGGCAACGACTTTATGGTTTATATCGACTTGATGTTTATCTTATTTCTGAAAGCGTTGAATAGTCAAAGTCTTCTCATATCTGTCTGACTGCTGTGCATTTAATGAAGACAGAACGCATCTCTGCATGTATGCAGATGAGATCTTTCCATTATCGTGCATACTCTGCTAACATCTTTTAAATATAGCAAAATGGAATTACTATTCTTGGTGAATATTCACATCAACGTTTACTGACAACAAGAGACAGCCTAGCTGTCTACTATTCTAGCATTTAATATGTGCAGGGTCCTAAAGATATTTTGTTATACAACGTCGGACCATATAGACGCCAGAAGATCCTATCTCTTTGCGTACTCCAATGGATAAAAGTCTGTTGACTAGAAGCTTCCAAGTCTCAATTAGTCTAACGTCTATCAAACAAAGAGATAACGGTTACTTCAACGACTACATTTCAAATTGGAGATATAAATACAAGACAACAGCTCCAGAAGATAGATACACAAGAGAGAGACTTACCATCGAAAAAAAAAAAACTTTGCAGATCTTCTGAAAGAATCCGAGAGCCAAGAATTCAATTCTAGTGTGTCTTTAGCTCTTTGCTCTCTGTGCTGTAATAGAAATCCTAAGAGAGCCAGTGTAGTTCTGAGAGAGTGCCTGTTTAGATTATTTGCTCTCAGTGCTAGTAGCTTCAGATCTTGACTTGCTAAAGCTTGATCTAGGGGCTAGAATTCCTGTTTATTCTTTTGTGTGTTGTTCCCTTCTGTTGTGAAGGAAGACCTGGTGGGGAGCCAGGGTGTTGTGTTCCCTTCTGTGTGAAGGAAGACCTGTGGGGATCCAGGGTGTTGTAGTTCCCTTCGTGTGAAGGAAGACCAGCTGAGCTGGTATTGTATTGTCTGTAGGGGGACTGTACCCTAGTTAGTGGAATCCTGAGTTGTTGCTCAGGGACTGGACGTAGGACTCCTAAGGAGAGGATGTCTGAACCAGGATAATTCCTTGTGTTGTGTGATTGCTTATTGTGTGTTTGTCTTTTATACTAACTTTCTCTAACCTTCATCGAAGAACATCTTTGTATGAATGTTTTAAGTACAGGTACTAATCAAATAAACTTTTAAAAGACCCATTCACCCCCCCCCCCTCTGGGCTCGTCAACTGGGCAACAAGTGGTATAAGAGCGAGTCTCTTCGACAAAGAAGAAAGATCCATCGATCTGAAGAGTAAAGATCCATGGCTGCCCAAGGTAACATTGAAGGTCAGTCTGTCAACCGACCCCCTCTCTTTGATGGTGAAGATTATGCTTATTGGAAGACCAGAATGGAGTACTTTCTCCAAGGTCACGACTATCAAATATGGTCAATAGTAGAAGAAGGCGATCTCCTGGTCACAAATGAGAAAGCTCAGTGGACAGATGATGACAGGAAAAAGATCTCCTTGAACTGTAAGGCTAAGAGTATTCTGTGCTGTGCATTAAGCAAAAAGGAATTCAACTGAGTTTCAGCCTGCAAATCCACAATGGAGATGTGGGAAAAGCTTAGAATTACCTATGAAGGCACAGACAAGGTGAAGGAGACAAGAATTGATATTCTTGACTCAATATGAAAGATTTCAAATGCAATCAGGTGAGTCTATAACTCAAATGTTCAGTCGATTCACAGATATTACAAATGGATTGGCTGGACTGGGGAAAACCTATGAGATTGGAGACATGGTGAGGAAAATTCTTAGATCCTTACCATCCTCATGGACCCCAAAGGTCACAGCTATTGAGGAAGCTAATGATCTGAAAAGGATGTCTTTGGAAAATCATTGGGTCCCTTATGGCCCATGAGATCAATATGGAAAGGCTAGGAGAGTCCTCAAGTAGAAAGAAGCACTCCAATGGTTTAAAAGCTGAAGAAGACGCATCAGAAGCAAGCTCAGATGAAAATGAAAGTATTAAGGACAGTGAAAATGAAGAAGCAATGCTATCAAGAAGACTGCAGCGGATTTTAGCCAAGAAAAAGAATTTCAATCTGGCAGAAGATTCTTTAAGAAAAAAGAGTTTAAGAAGTCAAAGGAAAGGATCTGAAGAAAGGAGAACCAATATGCTATGAGTGCAAGAAATCTGGACACATCAAAGCTGAATGTCCAAAGCTCAAGAAGCCTGAATTCAGAAAAAGAGAGAGCTCCAAGAATTCAGGAAATATAAGAAAAAGGCAATGGCAGTCGCTTGGGAAACAGCAGCGACTTAGACAGTGAGTCAAGCTCGAGCAGTGATAAAGAAAAAGCCAACCTGGCATTCATGGCAAATACAGATGATAAGGTAACATCTGACTCCTCCTTTGATTCTTGCAATAATTCTGATTCAGATAATTTAGAGGAAGCATTCAATGAACTATACAATAAATATAGAGAAGTAACCAAACTATTAAAAGTAAGTAAGAAAAACAATGCTTGTCTAGAAAACACAAACTCAGATCTAAAATCAGAAAATGAACAGCTGGAAAAATAGTTAACTGAACTTAAAAGAAGAAATGACTTATTATGTGAAGATCTAAAGGATAAGAATGAACAAGTAACTAAATTAGAAAAACAAGCAAGTTCAGACGAACTGAAAACTGAAATTAAGACACTAACAGAAGAAAATATACAGTTATCTAGCACATTAGAAAAATTCACTAATGGTAAAAACTCCCTAATATTAAAAGGTGCCAGAAGATCAGGTAAGAAGAAAAATGGATTAGGATATACACCCCCAGATAATGAAGAAACCATAGTTTATCCTAAAATATATCCAACACCAAAATTTGTACCTGAACAAGACATTGCATACAAGGAAGATTTCAAATATATAGAAAAAGTAACCAAATTATCCTGCTGCAGTCACTGTAACAAATTAGGACATATTATAACTACATGTCCAACTAAACATAAGAAATGGATAATAAAAAGGGAAACCAGTGATACTAACCAATCAGGACCCAAAAGAACTTGGGTACCTAAAACTTAATGTTTTCATTTCAGGGTAACTCTCGAGCATCCAAATGGTATCTGGACAGTGGGTGCTCAAGGCACATGTCAGGTAATCGAAAGCTATTCTCTCATCTTCAAATGAAGAAGGAACTATTACATATGGAGATAACAGAAAAGGAACAGTGATAGGCAGTGGTCTGTGAACAACAAAGGAAAGACAGTTTTGAAGATGTATTGTTTGTCAAAGGGCTAAAACATAATCTTATTAGCATCAGCCAGCTTTGTGACAGAGGTCATCAGATCCAGTTTCAAGAGTCAAAATGCAGCATATTAAAGGATGGAGTAGTAATTTTCGAGGCAAATAGAGAAAAGAACCTATATGTGCTCTATCTTGAAGAACTCAAGGATCAAAATGTCTGTTTAGCAGCAAATAAAGATCAATCAACTGAATTGTGGCACAGAAGATTGGGATATTGCAGCATAGATGGTATGAGAAAGTTGTTAAAGAAAAATCTTGTGGAAGGTCTGCCAAAAGTCAGCACTAAGATGGAAGGTGTTTGTAGACCTTGTGCCAAAGGAAAGCACTCTAAGAGCTCCTTCAAGTCGAAGACTGTGGTAACTACCTCTAAGCCTTTGGAACTCCTCCATATGGATTTGTTTGGGCCAATGAGGACCACCAGCCTTGGAGGAAAGAACTTTGGTTTTGTTATTGTTGATGACTACTCCAGATTTACATGGGTGTCATTCCTAGAACATAAAGATGATACATTTGAAAGCTTTATCAGTTTTAGCAAGAAGGTTCAGAAAGACAAGAAATTCAGTATTATTAGTATTCGATCAGATCATGGAGGTGAATTTCAGAATGAGAAATTTGCAAAGTTCTGTGAAAATGAAGGAATTGAACATAACTTCTCAGCACCAAAGACACCACAGCAGAATGGAGTTGCTGAAAGAAAGAATAGAACCTTATTGGTTATGGCTAGGACAATGCTGTCAGAATATAACCTACCAAGGTATTTTTGGGCTGAAGCAATAAACACTGCAAGCTACATCATTAATAGAGTAATGATCAGACCAATATTGAAGAAAACTGCATATGAGTTGTTCAAAGGGAAGAAACCAAAGATCTGTCACTTCAGAACTTTTGGATGTCCATGCTTCATCCACAACAACGGCAAAAGAGACATTGGTAAGTTGGATGCCAAATCAGATGAAGGCATCTTCATGGGGTATGCATCTAAACCCAAAGGTTATAGAGTATTTAACAAACGTACCTTATTGATTGAACAGTTTGTGCATATTATTTTTGATGAGACTAACCCTTCCTTGAGAAAGGAAGAAGATAGTGACAATGATGATGCAGACGAACTGTCCAAGAAACTAAAGGTTACCTCAATTGAAGACAGGGATGATCCACCTCTGGAAGACTTGCAACAACAAAATATTACATATGAAAATCTTCCAAAGGAGTGGAGATACAAGAAAGATCACCCACCTGAGAACATTATTGGTGATCCATCTGTAGGGGTAAGAACAAGAGGTAATATAATACCTTGTGATTATCTAGCATTTGTCTCTCAAATAGAGCCTACGACAGTCAATGAAGCTCTCACTGATGAATCCTGGATTATAGCCATGCAAGATGAACTTAACCAGTTCAAGAGAAACCAAGTATGGTCACTTGTTCCCAGACCATCAGACCATCCAGTTATTGGCACCAAGTGGGTGTTCAAAAACAAATTGGATGAGGCTGGTGTGATTTTAAGAAACAAGGCCAGGCTGGTAGCTCAAGGCTATTCCCAAGAGGAAGGCATTGATTTCGATGAAACCTATGCTCCTGTAGCTAGACTTGAGGCTATTAGGATTTTACTTGCATATGCATGTGCTCTAGATCTAAAGCTATTTCAAATGGATGTTAAATCTGCATTTTTAAATGGTTTTATTAAGGAGGAAGTGTATGTTGAACAGCCTCCAGGTTTTGATGATAAAGAATTTCCTAATCATGTTTTCAAACTTCATAAGACATTATATGGTTTAAAGCAAGCACCAAGGGTCTGGTATGAAAGACTTAGCTCTTTTTTATTAAACCATGGTTTCACTAGAGGACAGGTAGATAGCACTCTATTTGTAAAATCGAAAGTTAAAAGCATATTACTTGTACAGATTTATGTAGATGACATTATCTTTGGATCTACTGATGAATCCTTTTGCAAGTATTTTGAAAAGTTGATGCAGGGAGAGTTTGAGATGAGCATGATGGTGGAGCTCAATTATTTCCTTGGACTACAAATCAAGCAAGGAAAAGATGGAACCCACATCTGTCAAGCAAAATACACCAAGGAGCTTCTGAAGAAATTCGGATTTGACAATGCTAAGCCACTGTCAACACCTATGAGCACATCAACAAGGATGGACAGTGACAAAAATGGTAAGAAAGTAGATCAAAAGAACTACAGAGGTATGATAGGTTCATTACTTTATTTAACAGCTAGCAGACCTGATATTTTAATTAGTGTATGTATGTGTGCTAGATATCAAGCAGATCCTAGAGAATCTCATTTGATCAATGTCAAAAGAATTTTCAGATATTTAGCTAGAACTCATGGCTTAGGTCTATGGTATCCAAAGTCATGTGAAATTAATTTGATAGGATATTCTGATGCTGATTATGCTGGATGTAAATTAGATAGAAAAAGCACCAGTGGCTGTTGTCAATTCCTTGCAGGGTGTCTGATATCCTGGTCCTCCAAGAAGCAGAATTCAGTAGCACTCTCAACAGCTGAAGCTGAGTACGTGGCTGCTGGAAGTTGCTGTACACAACTCCTATGGATAAAGCAACAACTTGAGGACTATGAAGTGCACATCAAGTCTATTCCACTGTTATGTGACAACACTAGTGCCATAAATCTCACCAAAAATCTAGTATAGCATTCAAGGACCAAGCACATTGAGGTTAGATATCACTTCATTCGAGATCATGTAGCTAATGGTAATTTAGACATATCATTTATTGATACAAATGGTCAGTTAGCAGATATCTTCACAAAAGCCTTACCCGAAGAGAAGTTCACATCTCTTAGAAGGGAATTGGGCATGTGTAATTGTGAAAAGATTTCTGTTCAAACTGATAAATAAATTTTCAGAATTTAAGTAAACTTTCTCTCCAATGGCTTTAAGCAAAAGGAAGTTAAAGTATCTCTCCTGGCCGCTCTCTTTCTAAAGTATGTTGAGTTGGTCAAACTTGTTTGTCGTTTTCTGCCACCTTTTGGCCCTTCATTTTTCGGTAAAGCCTTTATTTAACCTCAAAATCGATGTGAAAACGATTCATCTCCTACCCTACACTTTTTTCTCTTTCGTCTGGTTGCCTGAGCCGATGCCCTAATGACTCCGACATCGACTTTCTGCTCATTTGAAGCTCCTCTCTTCTTCCCGCGAAGAATTTCTCGAGGGCTTTTCTCTCCTCTTTCCATCTCAACCTTCCAAAAATCTTCCTCACCCAAAGTCCATGGCATCGTCCATTGTCTCCAGCAGTTTGGGTGGCTACAGTGCTGAGTACCTATCGGCCGAGCAGTAGGAAAGGTTTACTTTCGTGAAGACCAAGCTTTGTGGGAATAAGGCGGTAGATGTTGCAGATCTTGAGAAGAATGGTATGATCAGTGTAGTGGTCTCTATGAGAAGGATGCAGTGGATGGGAATCACCACCTTCTCTGAGGTAAGCTATCCGGACCTCGTGAAGGCATTTTTCGTGTGTTTGAGAACAGAGGCAGACGGGTCCTTGATTTCATCTGTCAAGGGAACCCAAATCAAGATTGACCATGAAATTTTGAAGACCCTGTTTGGTGTGAGCACGTCTGGTCATAGTGGAATCCATTGTGTAGACATCCAAGCAAGGGTCTAGGTATTGTTGGTTCAGAATTTAGACTGAAAGATGGCAAATGGATATCAAAATCAGTTGAATGCCTTCAATCGCCTTCTGCACTTCGTAGTCTGTCAAATACTTGTTCCTAGAAGTGCTACTTTCTCAACATGCACCAAGGCAGACTCGGATATGATGTTTTGGGCCGTTCAGAACCAAGAAATCAGCATGGCCGAAGTGATGATGGAAGGATGAAGTTTGCCCGTGATCAAATTTGGGATACCAAAAGTAAATTAAATGTATCCCTGCCTTATGCTCATTTGCTCACCAAAGTTTTTCAGCACTTTGGAGTAGACGTGTCTGGAGCCGTTGTAGAAAAACGGGCCAAGCAATTAGGTCACGAAATCTAAGGAAAAGTGGTTTTTCAGTGGTCAATGGAGTATGGACCAAGACCTCAGTGGCTGAGGGTGAACCCATCTTAGGGGAAGCCCAAGATGTCCAGCTCGAAGCAGTAGTAGTAGAATCTGAGGGTCCATCAGCAGTTGTAGAACCAGCAGCAGAAGATGTCGCAGTACCTAGAGGTTCACAAGAAATTGCTGCCAAGAGAGTAGTTACAATGGAAACTCCAGTAGCTCAAGAAAATATAGCAGTGGCAGATTCTGTCAGAAGTACAGAGGATTCACTTCCCACATCCTCTGTGGCATCTGTACTCCGTCAAGTATTAGATTCCATTCACTCCACCCTAGTGATTCAAAACACTGGTGGGAGTTTGGTTGATCAGATTGTGGCATCTGGCCACATTGAAGATTCTGTGTTGATAGATGCTCCTATTCAGGGGGAGCAAAGAAGAATTGTGGAGCAGGCTCCTATTCAGGGGGAGCAAAATATTGAGAAGGAAGCAGCATCTCAAGGGGCACATTCTGAAGATGCTCCTGTAAATGAAGAGCATATTGAAGTTCCAATAGAGGTCGAGGAGCAAGTGGAAAGGAGAAGCCCAAGCAAGAAAATTGCTCACAAAAGGCAGAAGACATTTCTAAAGAAGGTGCACTTGAAGCCTATCTTGAAGAGATTGGATGATTAAGGTGAAGTCTTGACATCAGTACAGTCAGCTGTGAGTTCTGTCATTGTGCGCCATGAATCTATGTCAAATGACATTTCTCAAATCAGTAATGCCATGAAGTGGTTCAATGAGAAATTGCGCTCTATGAAGGTGATGGTTTCTAAAATTTTGAAGTCTGTAGGACCCAAAGATCCTACTCCTCTAGAGTGTGAGCCTTCAGGGCAAAGTGAAGGTAATGCAGGGCCATCCGGGCCAATTGGTGTTGATCTTGTGGAGCTGCCATTAGGGCCTTCAGTTGATGCTCCAGCAGGGCCATCAGGGCCAAATATTACAGTTCAGCTTTCTGAAAATTTGCCTATTGAAGATTCTGATATCTGTCAGGGGTCTGGGCTGGAAAAGGAGTCTCTTAATCTAGTGGAACCGGTAGCTGAAAGAGCAGACCATGCTGTAGCTCCTGAGCCCCCTGCCTCTTCTACTCTTCCCACTCCAGCTGCTCCTTCTCCACCATCTTCCTCTACTGCACCTCCAGCTCCAACCACCTTTAAACGACCCCGTCCAAGATCTGTATCCTCTCCTCAACCATTTCCCTCTCAACTTGCTTCATCTCCTGTTTCTTTCACCATTGTTCCTTCTCCACCTTCCTCTCCTCAGCTTCCACCAGCATCCTCTTCAGCTGGGCCATCTTCTTCTGGTCCTTCCTCCTCAGGATCCTCTGCTCTCCCTACCATAACTTCTGCCTCTATCTTCAATCCACCTACACCTCCTTCCTTTATTACCATCATTCCTGAGGGTGCCCAACTCACTCAGGTTGAAATCCATGATATCAAGGATGAATTTAAAGTAGCAATACTTCATTCAGTCCTGGCTGTTGGCACCCACACTCACATGACAGGCTCTTCTAGTCCTGTCTCTAAAAGAGGAGACTCACCTCCACTCATCATATCTCCTATGATCTCTGTTATCCTCCCCTTTGGTTTTCTCTTTCTATCTCCAATAAGCAGAAACTTATTTATGAAGAATATCTTCAAAAGGTAGTTTTTGCCCACATTTTTTGCCTTCCCTTCCAAAATCTTTCTGATCATCTTGCCACCATCTTTCCTTACACCCATCTCTCTAAGGCTCAACAGTCAAAAGTTTTCTCCATGACTGAAGCCAAACCTGAAAGCAGTGGGCTCGAAGCAACAGAGATTTGTATAGTCAATTCCGTCGCGTTCAAGCTGCCAGATATCCACCTAGGGAAGCTCCTCTTCCCATTCTGAATGGTTTCAGATCCATCACAAAAAACTGTTTGGACCCTTCAATCAGAAAGAAATTAAGTTTATCAGGCAGTATCATATGTACAATAACTACTGCTATGTAAATCGCCTCCCTGAATCTCAACTGGGACAATTCCAAGAAGCCATCAAGGCTCTCAGTTCAAGCACAGCTCCGTCGGACTCCCTTAAGGTTGATTTTGCTACCTTAGTCATTCCAGATGTAGTGTTCCTTCCCCCTCTCCATGCCCTGATTATGGATTCTTCTGTGGGGACACTTATCTTTAAGCGAGCTGCAAGGGTAATGGCCAGGTTATTTGTGCAAGATGGCCGTGACCTATCTTTCCCGAGATTTGTCTTCAAGCAATATCTTCAGAGGCATATCAAGGCAGATGTGCTGGCCCCCATTCTCTCTGAATGTCACAGGTTGTCTCTTGCAGACTGGACGAAGCTCTATCCCTTGTCTGCTCAGCAGCTAGGCGATCTTAATGCTTCTCAGGCCAGCTCCAATCAACTCCCTTGTCTCCTGGTAAATTTTTGGATGCCAACTCTCTTCACCCCATCCGGGATTCCTATCTGATCTGGGTCGAAAGATACAAGGTTTTCTTTGCTTTAAAGAAAGAGCTTAGGTCGCTTCAGATTGACTATCCCCTCAAGATTGAAGCCTTTCTTCGGTTTGCCAGTTTTGGGTCATTCTTAACCTACAAGTTAGCCCTTGGCAGTGCTAAGTATGGGGATTTCATTTCAGATCAAAGGAAGCTTCATATCAAAAGGATGGCTCCCACCATGGGACCCTCCTATCAAATTGACTTTGGGGCCTTTCAAGCTTTTTTGAAGAGTAGGAACGCCAGGCACTCCCTGTCATCAGGCGCTTTGGCTCCTTGTTATCTCCTGCTTATTATTATCTGTAACTCCTCAAAACTGATCAACATATTTGGTTGAGTGCCCTTCCATCTTTTCTCTACTTCTTTGTCGAAGTTCATCTTTGCTTAATGACAAAAGGGGGAGAAACATTCTAGCATGTCTGAAATATTACATTCCGCAAATTCATGCTTCCTGATAAGTTTTGTCATCACCAAAAAGGAGGAGATTGATGATCAGTCTATCTCCATACACTTTTAATTAATTGCATATTTATTTTGGTGATTAACAAAACCCTATCAAAGTTCTCTAACATATATTCCATAAGTCTTAAGTACAGGAAATATTCCAAGGTCAAACAAGCCAATATTGGTAAGTATCATATCTCTGAAGCGTTAATTATTTCAAGATTATATTTCTCTAAGTCCACATCGATTTTGGTTGAAAGTCACAACGATTTCCTTCTTGTATATCGATTTTAATAGAGCTATAATGATTTGACATCGTAACAATTTGCTCATCGCAACGATTTCTTAAGTCATCATAACGATTCGCTCATCGTAACGATTTGCTCATCGCAACGATTTCTTAAGTCATCATAATGATTCGCTCATCGTAACGATTTGCTCATCGCAACGATTTCTTAAGTCATCATAACGATTTGCTCATCGTAACGATTTGCTCATTATAGCGATTTCTTTAGAGCTCATAAAGATTTGCTTCGCGCAACGATTTCTTTAAAGCTCATAACGATTTGCTTCGCACAACGATTTCTTTAGAGCTCATAATGATTTGCTTTGCGCAACAATTTCTTTAGAGCTCATAACGATTTGCTTCATGTAACAATTTCTTCAGTATTCATAATGATTCTTTAATGAATACAACGATTTGCTTTCTATAATGACTTGTTAAGTGCAAAACGATTTCTTCAGTAAACACTTGATCATAACGATTTCATAAGTCATATAGGCAACGACTTTATGGTTTATATCGACTTGATGTTTATCTTATTTCTGAAAGCGTTGATAGTCAAAGTCTTCTCATATCTGTCTGACTGCTGTGCATTTAATGAAGACAGAACGCATCTCTGCATGTATGCAGATGAGATCTTTCCATTATCGTGCATACTCTGCTAACATCTTTTTAATATAGCAAAATGGAATTACTATTCTTGGTGAATATTCACATCAACATTTACTGACAACAAGAGACAGCCTAGCTGTCTACTGTTCTAGCATTTAATATGTGCAGGGTCCTAAAGATATTTTGTTATACAACGTCGGACCATATAGACTCCAGAAGATCCTATCTCTTTGCGTACTCCAATGGATAAAAGTCTGTTGAGTAGAGCTTCCAAGTCTCAATCAGTCTAACGTCTATCAAACCAGGAGACAACGGTTACTTCAACGACTACATTTCAAATTGGAGATATAAATACAAGACAGCAGCTCCAGAAGATAGATACACAAGAGAGAGACTTACCATCGGAAAAAAAAAGTAAGCTTTGCAGATCTTCTAAAAGAATCCGGGAGCCAAGAATTCAATTCTAGTGTGTCTTTAGGTCTTTGCTCTCTGTGTTGTAATAGAAATCCTAAGAGAGCCAGTGTAGTTCTGAGAGAGTGCCTTGTTTAGATTATTTGCTCTCAGTGCTACTAGCTTCAGATCTTGACTTTCTAAAGCTTGATCTAGGGGCTTGAATTCCTGTTTATTCTTTTTGTGTTGTTGTTCCCTTCTGTTGTGAAGGAAGACCTGGTGGGGAGCCAGGGTGTTGTGTTCCCTTTTGTTGTGAAGGAAGACCTGGTGGGGATCCAGGGTGTTGTAGTTCCCTTCATGTGAAGGAAGACCACCTGAGCTGGGTGTTGTATTGTCCGTAGGGGGACTGTACCCTAGTTAATGGAATCCTGAGTGTTGCTCAGGGACTGGACGTAGGTCTCCTAAGGAGAGGAGGTCTGAACCAAGATAATTCCTTGTGTTGTGTGATTGCTTATTGTGTGTTTGTCTTTTATACTAACCTTCTCTAACCTTCATCGAAGAACATCTTTGTATGAATGTTTTAAGTACAGGTACTAATCAAATAAATTTTTAAAAGACCCATTCACCCCCCCTCTGGGCTCGTCAACTGGGCAACACTTGTTAGCAACAGTTTTGTTCATTTCAAAAACTTTTACCTTCTCCAAAGCAGTAAGGAGCTCACTTTTCATCTTTCCTTTTCAGCTCTTAATGTAGAAATTTCTTTTTCTGAAAATTGGAGTTTGTGCAGCATGGCATCCATACCATTTTTCATTTTATTCTTTTCATTTTCAAATTGTGCAATGTGTTTTTTCCAATTCAACAATTTTGTTACTTAAATTTTTACAATCACTGTCAATGGTTTGTCATGCAACATACATTCAATTTTTTTTTTCAGATAATAATTTTCTTCAACAAGTTGTTTAGTTTTTCATTTACTTGATGATCATGAGTCATATTTGCAATTTGTTTCTTTAATTGTTCAAATTCAGATTTTCATTTTCTTTTGAAATGATTTGAGATTTTTTTATATGCTCTCATTCGTTTGGATTTCAAGTTTTAGAAACTTATTTTCAGATTTCATTTTCTTTATTCTTTTATACAAATATTCACAAAGATTTTTCAAATCATCATAAGACAATTCTTCATTATCACTGTCAGAAGTAGAACATGAATTCAGAGTATCATTAGAAGTTACCGAATCATTGGAGCTCTCTCTGGCCATCAAGCATATTATGCTTTCATTTTCATCATCTTCTGAATTTTCTTCATCCTCATCATCTTTTTCTTCACTCCAAGTTCCAATCATAGCTTTGGGCTTATTTTTCTTCCACTTAGGTTGAGTCTTCTTCTGAGCATCCGGGCATTCTGGTTTGACATGCCCTGGTTTCCTACAATTATAACAAACAACTCACTTAAAACTTTTGTTAGCAAAATGTTTCTGTTTGGAAGAGTTGTCTACCTGAGTTCTTTTGTTAAGAAATTTTTTACCTTCTTTTCTTAGAAACTTTCTGAATTTTCTTGTAAGCAAGGAAAATTCACTTGAGTCACCTGAGCTTGAAGATTCTTCTTCCTCAGTTGTTTCTTTCAAATTTGGACTTGCTTTAAGTGCTAGTGACTTCTTTTTCTTCATATCATTATCTGTTCTTTTCAAACCTAATTCATATGTCATTAAGGAACCAATCAATTGATCAACAGTCATAGTAGACAAATTCCTAGACTCTTCAACTACAATAGCATTTGTATGCCACATAGAAGTTAAGGATCTAAGAATTTTTCTAACAAGTTCATATTCAGTAAATGTTTTTCCTAGACTCTTCAAGCCATTTTTCAAAAGAGTTAACCTACCATACATCTCTGAGATGGTTTCATCATTTTCCATTTAAAGGCTTCATACTCAGAAATTAACAAATTGAGTTTGGTTTCCTTACCTCAGAAGTACCTTCGTAAATTACCATTAGACGATCCCATACTTTTGGTAGTTTCACATGAGGAGACTCTGAAAACTCCATTGGGTGAAGGAAGCAGTGCATGATGTTCATTGCACTCAAATAGCATTTGACTTCTTGACCTGCTCTGTTGTCCATTTTTCTTCATCCTCTGGGAGCTCATATGGTCCACTATTCACTACCTTCTAGATTTGATGATTTTGGGCTCTTAAGAAAACCAGCATACGAGTCTTCCAGTAAGTATAGTTTGATCCAACAAAATAAGGAGGTCTATACAAAGAATGCCCTTCTGGCATATATCCCCTTAGATCCATTTCACCTTTACTCTCTGGGCTATTAGACCACAAGACTGTAGAGCCTAGGCTCTGATACAAATTGTTGGATCTAGAATGTAGTGAAATGGCAAATATAGAAGGGGGGGGTTGAATAGATTTGCAGCGGAAACTTTAAACAATTAAAAAATTACTTCACATTAAAGATCTAAACAGACTTACAATTTACTGAACTGATGTGAATGAGTGAATTGATGTGAGAGGAAATTAGATAAGCAATGTGAATGCAAAAACCTATGTAAGCATCTAGTTGAAAATAGATCAAAGCATTGCACAGAAGATTTTTTAGGTGGTTCGGCTCCCAGACGGAGACCTACGTCCACCCCTCACTCAAACCAAGTGAGGCTTCACTAAACCGCTGATTCACAGCTTCAAACACCTACTAACTCACAGCTTGAACGGTGACTCACAGCTTGCCAACCACTGATTACACACCTTATCTGCTGATTTACAGCTTCAAGGTTTGATAAACCTTCTCAATCCACACACACACAGTATGGGATCAACACTCCTATCACCAATAGGAGCACTCAATGAGTTTGGAGAAAAGTTGAAAAGGAAACAATCAAATACACAAGAAGATCAGAGTTAAGGGAAACAAATCCTCAAACACCGTCCTTCGGTTTTTCTCAATTCCTTTGGACTGTGTAATCTGAACTCTGAATCTTCAGATCTCAGAGTTGAAGGTGTGCTTTAGATCATCTTGTGCATATGCATCATCTGGTTGTGCTTCTCAACCAATTTGATCTGAACTCCTTCAAATCAGTCTCGATTCGCGATACCCTGTTTTCAGACCTGATTTACAGAGAGATTCAAATCTGAACTTTTGCTCTTGAGTTTCCCCACAGATGCTGAGCTTTGTACTTCTGCTCTTGCACTGGATTCCTCTTTCACCTGCCTTCAGATCTTCTTCTTCTTCTCAGCTCTGCTGCTTCTTCTTTGCAATATCCACGATGCTCTGTTTTCATATATGCTGCTTGCAAGATTCCTTCTTCTTCCTCTGCTACTTTTCTTCTTGATCTGCTCCTATTTCAACACTCCAGAGCTTTCTCTAACTACTTGGCCTTGACCCCTACGTCCTCTTAGATGGGATAGATGAATGGACTCAAAGGGATAGCTACTTCAGATGAGATGGAGGCTTATATAGCCACTGTGCAGTCCCATGAACGTGAGAAATGTGTGCACAAAAACCTAGATTGCACCCAAGGATACCACGTGTCCAAAAGGCCTTTACCTCATTGCCACTTGGATGAAAGGGCAATTTGGTAATTATGGAATCTCCCATAAAGATCTCAAAAAGAGATCACAACCCCTGGATTTTATGCTCTGCACAATTTTGGGTTTACAGAAAAAGAGTGTCGACCTACATTTCCATAGTGTCGACACTACTGATTAGAAATTCCAATTTCCCTTTACTGGCAGAACTCTAGTGCCGGCCTACATTTCCATAGTGTCGACACTACTGATCAGAAACTTCCATTTCCCTTTACTAGCAGAACATTAGAGTTGACCTGATCAACAGACAGAGTCGACCTCCTGAGAATATCTCCAAAACCAGTTCACTGGATGACAACTAGTGTCGACCTTACTCTCAGCTAGTGTCGACCTTACTGGCAGCTTGTTCTTCAGGAACTTGCTGAGCAGACTGGTAGAGTTGACCTTACTGTCAAGTAGTGTCGACCTACTTTTGTAAAAACTCTGTAAACCTGAGAATATCTCCAAAACTAGTTCACTGGATGGCAACTAGTGTCGACCTTACTCTCAGCTAGTGTCAACCTTACTGGCAGCTTGTTCTTCAGGAACTTGCTGGGCAGACTGGTAGAGTCGACCTTACTGTCAAGTAGTGTCGACCTACTTTTGTAAAAACTTTGTAAACCTGTACAAATGAAGAGTGGACCATCAAAACATGTTATTATCAGTAAGATATGAAATATTAAGTATCAAAAACATGTCATCATTAAAATCAAAGCATGAGTGTTTGGACTTCATTCACAACCAACGTTTTTGTCATAGTTAAAATCAAAGTATGAGAGTGTAGACATCATCAATATTCTTCATCAAAACACACAACTCAACAATCTCCCCCTTTTTGATGATGACAAAACATGACAACATTTGACAACATTCTTAAAACAACATTCTTGAAAACATGACAACATTCTTTCACAGAATAACATTCTCTCCCCTTTATTCAGGAACTTTGAATTTGTCAACATTCTCTCCCCCTTTTTGACACCATCAAAAAGATTGAAAGGCACTTTCAATGCAATTTGAATCTCTCCCCTTTCAAGTTTTCTCCCATTAAAACAAATTACCCCCAAGATCAAGGATATGACTAGAGGTCTCATAAATTCACACAGATATGCAGAATTCTCTCATTAAGTGAAAACAACTCTCCCCCTTTGACAGTATTGGAATTGTCCACTACCAACTGAATATGGATCAATAGAAATCATGTGAAACTAATAGAAGTGATGAAACTAATTGATTGAAGCATAAAATCAGAGATCAACAATAAAGTTGCTCCCCCTGAACAAGAGACTATATTGCAGGGAGCACAAGCAATTTGATTTTAAAGGGGTCATGAAGGTATCAAGGTACACAATGATTTGAGTATATGAAATTAATATAATTGTACCTTTCATATGTGTGCATCAGAGTTTAAAATAAGAGTTATGATTTTTTTATTGAGTTCTTATGTCAGTTCTTTATCATCAAAAATCACTTCAGAAATTTTATTTTCAAATGTGACATGATTTTTGTGACCTAAATTGAGTTGTTAAGAGTGTATATCATTAGAACATCAAGGTTTTGATCTTAACATAATGTAGAATAATAATTTAACATTCTTGAACAACATGAATTCTATTTTAGGTTAGCTGCACTTTGTACACATTTTTCTATTTCTGTTTATTTCTTTTATTTGAGAAATTTCAGGAAATTAGCAAAAAAGATTAAATTCATACTTTTTCTGTGCAAGCATACACACTTACTCAGTGCAAGAGTGCCTGACTACTAGGCATGTTAATCATTTGTTTGCTTCTTTTTGAACAGAGATAACTTAGCAACACCTTTTGACTCAACTACAACCACAGTCTCAGGTGGAATAACCTGGTTACTTAGTGTACTAATCATTGCTCTGCAATTTTCCTAAAAATCTTTCTTTTTCCTGAAAATTTTCTTTCAGAACTTTCATTACTTTTCATTATGTGACAAGTAGCCTTTCCTTTAATAGATCATGGTCTTGAATTGTTATGATATCATTCTTAACATTTGTTAAAACCAAAAACTTCAGTATTTCTTGTGATATAAAACCCAAGACTACTCAAGTATCTACTTAAAGTGTTTTGCAATAAAAAATCTAAAGAGGCTTTGAGGATAGAGACAGACACATTACTCAAAATCTTATCTTTCATCTTCATGTTAATCCATGAATGAAAATATTCCAGATATTCAAATTTTATTTGTCATATAAATTTATCAATGGAACCTTGAATAGATTTGAATGAAATATGAAGAGATCAAGAATAAGCAAGAATTGATTCTTTGATTGAATCTTTCACACAGAGCAAGGATGTGGGTTCATTCCAAAAGAGATTCTAATCAAGTATCATTCAAAATGTTGATGGTGAGATTCAAGAGAGTGAACATGACTGTTTTATTTCATGCAATATGAACATCAACACAACATAACAATTAAGAATATAGAAGATTTGACCTCAATTCACTATCTAAAACAGATTAAAGATGAGCATTTCTGAACACAAACTTGAACAAATTGTGTCGACACAAGATCTTCAATGAGTTGACACAAGTCATAAAAAAAATTAGAATGCAGCAGCAAGAACATTTCTTTTTGTATCAAATTTACTTCCCCTTAACATGTGCATGGAATGAAAAAGTTTACATGTAATTTACATATCATTAGGCACACACACAATTAGCTTTATACAAAACATGACTTTTGGTACTTGGCGGAGTATTTTACTCACACATAATGATAGTTTTCAGACAAGTATAACTTGTCCTTCCACATTTCACCATTTGATATACTAAGAAGTCATAGGGAGGTTAATGTGCACTGCCAATCATGGATAAATTTTTACAAGAACTTGATAACATGACATCTATAGTTAAGATGAATATTGTTGGGGGCAGTAACAACAAAGCACACTCCTCATTGTTCAGATAGAAATATAAAAAGTTGTTCCAACTTAAGCAGTTCAATTTTGAAATGATATGAGATTTTACCTGAACAGTCTTCATTTCTTTTTCAAAGATTTTATCTATGTTCTTCAACATTTCTTGCCTTGCATAGCCATTGTCTTGATTCTAGATGGAAGAATATGGCTACAAGGCTCATTAGCTTGATGATCAAGCTACCTTTGGGATCCACACTTCCTTGGATCCTGTAATGAAACCAATGTTAGAATTCAACAATGGTTTTTGAATCCAAATAGATTTTAATTTTTGTATAGATGTTGTTTTTCCATTAATAGAACTATGAGAAGAATTAGTTCCAGAATTCTTCTTTTTCTTGTTCAATGCATCTATGTTTTTATGAATTTTTCTTTTTTGGATTTTTGATATGAGCAAAAATAGAATGATTTTGTGCAATATTACTGTGTCTATACATATGGAATTTCTGAACATTTTCAGTATGAACATGATATTTATCCTATGTGTGTTGACATATGCATTAGTATGGAATTTCGGAGCATGCACAAAATGATCATTTCTGTACCAACAATCCCTAGAAATGTGACCAAATTTATGACATGTAAAGCATTGGACTGATTTGGCATGTTTATTGAAATTTTGATTTTTATTCCAGCAATGTTTAGCAAGATGACCAAGTTTATTGTAATAAAAGCAAGTTTGAGAATTTCTTACCTGGTACATACCTTTGCTTGAGTACCTATGCTGGAACCCCATTTTCCTTTGAGGAGCCTTTACCTTTTGGTAGCTTCTAACTTGATGTGGATCTGAAGCTTGCCTTGGAGCACTTTGAGTGTGATGAAGAAGGTTGGGACTTTTGTAGAACTTGTTTGTTTTTCAATTTTTTGTTTCTGGTTTTTAGCAAACACATGTTTCTTTTATTTGTTGTGTTTTCTTTATTTTCTCTTTTGTTTCTAAACATTTTTCTGAACAAGGACTTTTACTGATTTTTCATTTGATAAAATAAAGTTCTTGTTAGCAACAGTTTTGTTCATTTCAAAAACTTTTACCTTCTTCAAAGCAGTAAAGAGCTCAATTTTCATCTTTTCCTTTTCAGCTCTTAATGTAGAAATTTCTTTTTCTAAAAATTGGAGTTTGTGCAGCATGGCGTCCAAACCATTTTTCATTTTATTCTTTTCATTTTCAAATTGTGCAATGTGTTTTTCCAATTCAACAATTTTGTTACTTAAATTTTTACAATCACTGTCTAATAGTTTGTCATGCAACATACATTCAATTTTCTTTTTCAGATAATAATTTTCTTCAACAAGTTGTTTAAGTTTTTCATTTACTTGATGATCAGGAGTCATGTTTGCAATTTGTTTCTTTAATTGTTCAACTTCAGATTTCAGATTTTCATTTTCTTTTGAAATGATTTGAGAATTTTTCAACATGGTCTCATTCGTTTGGATTTCAAGTTTTAGAATCTTATTTTCAGATTTCATTTTCTTTATTCTTTTATATAAATGTTCACAAAGATTTTTCAAATCATCATAAAACAATTCTTCATTATCACTGTCAGAAGTAGAACATGAATTCAGAGTATCATTGGAAGTTACCAAATCATTGGAGCTCTCTCTGGCCATCAAGCATATTATGCTTTCATTTTCATCATCTTCTGAATTTTCTTCATCCTCATCATCTTCTTCTTCACTCCAAGTTCCAATCATAGCTTTGGGCTTATTTTTCTTCCACTTAGGTCGAGTCTTCTTCTGAGCATCCGGGCATTCTGGTTTGACATACCCTGGTTTCCTACAATTGTAACAAACAACTCTCTAAGAACTTTTGTTAGCAAAATGTTTCTGTTTGGAAGAGTTGTCTACCTGAGGTCCTTTGTTAAGAAATTTTTTACCTTCTTTTCTTAGAAACTTTCTGAATTTTCTTGTAAGCAAGGCAGATTCACTTGAGTCACCTGAGCTTGAAGATTATTCTTCCTCAGTTGTTTCTTTCAAATTTGGACTTGCTTTAAGTGCTAGTGACTTCTTTTTCTTCATATCATTATCTGTTCTTTTCAAACCCAATTCATATGTCATAAGGAACCAATCACATGATCAACAGTCATAGTAGTAGACAAATTCCTAGACTCTTCAACTACAGTAGCCTTTGTATGCCACATAGAAGTTAAGGATTAAGAATTTTTCTAACAAGTTCATATTAAATAAATGTTTTTCCTAGACTCTACAAGCCATTTGTCAAAATAGTTAACCTAACATGCATCTCTGCGATGGGTTTCATCATTTTCCATTTTAAAGGCTTCATACTCAGAAATAACAAATTGAGTTTGGTTTCCTTACCTCAGAAGTACCTTCGTAAATTACCATTAGACGATCCCATACTTCTTTGGCAGTTGCACATAAGGAGACTCTAGAAAACTCCGTTGGGTGAAGGGAGCAATGCATGATGTTCATTGCACTCCAAATAGCATTTGACTTCTTGACCTGCTCTGTTGTCCATTTTTCTTCATCCTCTGGGAGCTCATATGGTCCACTATTCAATACCTTTCAGATTTGATGATTCTGGGCTCTTAAGATAACCAGCATATGAGTCTTCCAGTAAGTATAGTTTGATCCATCAAAATAAGGAGGTCTATACATAGAATGCCCTTCTCGCATATATCCCCATAGATCCATTTCACCTTTACTCTCTGGGCTGTTAGACCACAAGAGTGTAGAGCCTAGGCTCTGATACCAATTGTTGGATCTAGGATGTAGTGAAATGGCAAATATAGAAGGGGGGTTGAATAGATTTACAGTGGAAACTTTAAACAATTAAAAAATTACTTCACATTAAAGATCTAAACAGACTCACAATTTTACTGAACTGATGTGAATGAGTGAATTGATGTAAGAGGAAATTAAATAAGCAATGTGAATGCAAAAACCTATGCAAGCATCTAGTTGAAAATAGATCAAACCATTTCACAGGAGATTTTTAGGTGGTTCGGCTCCCAGACGGAGACCTACGTCCACCCATCACTCAAACCAAGTGAGGCTTCACTAAACCGCTGATTCACAGCTTCAAACACCTACTGACTCACAGCTTGAACGGTGACTCACAGCTGGCCAACCGCTGATTACACAGCTTGAACGGTTTGATAAAGCTTCTCAATCCACACACACACAGTATGGGATCAACACTCCTATCACCAGTAGGAGCACTTAATGAGTTCGGAGAAAAGTGTAAAAGGAAACAATTAAATACACAAGAAGATCAGAGTTAAGGGAAACAAATCCTCAAACACCAGTCCTTCGGTTTTGCTCAATTCCCTTTGGACTGTGTAATCTGAACTCTGAATCTTCAGATATTCAGAGTTGAAGGTGTGCTTCAGATCATCTTGCGCATATGCATCATCTGGTTGTGCTTCTCAACCAATTTGATCTGAACTCCTTCAAATCAACCTCAATTCGCGATACCCTGTTTCAGATCTGATTTACAGAGAGATTCAAATTTGAACTTGTGCGCTTGAGTTTCCCCACGGATGTTGAGCTTTGTACATCTGCTGTAGCAACCCGGAAAATTTAGTATTTAAAAAAATTGAAATAATAATTTCCTTAAAATGAAATAATAGAAACATACGTACCATTATTGTATGTGCAAGAACACATCTGAAAATTCCTTAAAAATTATAAATCAACCCCAAATATTATTCTAAAGTGTTCCACGAAGAAATACGTCCAACAAAAAATCCGATTGGCCAAGCGTACGTCACAATGTGACTAATTATCCAAATTTAGAAACTGAGTCGGAAAACGGTTAACACGGAAAGATAACGCGCCCATAAAACAAACGAACATGTCGGAGAGACTTCCAACATCATGAAATGAATAACCATTATTGAGTTTGAACCAATGAACCTCTCATAGCCCATGAATAAATTCAAATAAGAAAATGCAATAAAAATCATAACTCTATTATTCCCTAATTAAAATGGGAAAACCTATAAGATAAATTCCAATAAATAATGGGCTTGGTTAAATAGACCCATTAGAAAATAGTGGGCCAAAATAAGGATTTTAAAGATAAGAATAATGAGAAAATACCCTAAATTCGTAACTAAATTATTACCTAAATAGAAAAAAGGTATTTAATGCATTAAATAAGAAGTTTGAGTTAGAATTGGATTCCTAAACCTACCCTAATAGGTTGGACTCGAATTTAGCTCCCATCCTAACCCAAATAGGAAGTGGAAAGCTTGGGAGGAGGTTAGGAAAGGAGGAAATTCGGAATTAAATAGGAGTTAGAGTACTATTAGGAATTAGAAACATAACTAGCATAAATACACCTCTTAAACCCTCTTGGCCGACCCTAGCTCGTTGCCAAAGGTTCTTGGACGTGGAGAAGAGGCCAAGGAGGAGAGGATCTCGTGGGGAGAAGGAGTTCTTGAAGCTTCTTCCTCGTTCTTGGAGTTCTAAGCCCTAGAAGACAAATCGAGTCAAAGGTAGGCATTCTCACAAGCTAAAATTCTGAAATCACGTCTGTAGGTTCTTCCTACCCTCTTGAACGAAACCCCCAAGTTTCATATTTTTCCATCGATCAAATCTTTTCTTATGAATTTTCAAAGTTCTATACACTTCATGACCCCAAGCCCTTTTCTTTAATGCATATCTTTGAATCCACTCGTCCTCTTGTCATGAAACGTTTTGAGTAAATATTGAGGGTTGATAGGAATCTTTTGCCCTAAAAGCCATAAATTTGATTCACTCTAGTTGGCGAATTAAATCATTTATTCCTAAGTTGCTCAATGTTCTTGTTCTTCATGTTGCATGAATTTAAAACCTATCGAGTTTCTTGAAAACTGCAAATTCCTATTTACTGCATGTACCCTGGCCTGTCTGGAGTTGTTAGAAATTTGTTTCATGAATTTTCATAAACCATGTGATTTGTTCTAATTTTTCAAAGCACCTTGTATCAATTTGATTCAAGTTGGCCCGCAATCCAAAGCCTGGTCTGATTCCTGTCAGACCTAGGCGTAGACCACCAGAAAGCGACGACCCGATATGTCGCCTTCTGAGGTCAGATTGCGACAGCCTACCCGTCGTGTTCAGAAAGCGACAGGTAAGCCGTCGCTATCCCTGTGCCTGTCTTGTCGTGACCCTTTCCCGCCTCTGTCGCGTTCTCAAGCCCGTCGCGACGCCTTTCTTGTCGCGTTCTGAACGCGACAGGAGACCCCGTCGTGTTCTGACCACTTGAGCAGACAGCCTTGTCGCCACCCTTTTCATGCCTTGTCGCTACCTGCCCTACCCCTGTCGCAATCCTTACTGGCCTATGTCGCCTTCACAGGATTTTGCATAAAAAACCATAAGATTTATTGCTCTCACTTTCCACAATATTCTTACGCCTTTTAACAGTCATACACGCAGTAAAACACCTGTCTTAAATTGGAGCTTTATTGAATGCTTTAAAATACATATCCACGACTTCTTTTCTATCTATGACTTCTCTTACACATGCACACACATGAACCATCCATATATGACTGAAATCTGGCATAAAATATCTCATAATGTATCTGGTAATTTATTGCAATAAAGCATATTAGTTGCCCTATTTTTAAAAGGACTTGTATTCATTTCTTGCGTTATTTATATACCGATATCGACGCTCCACTGTTCTAGAATTCCTCTAGAACGTCGAGTACCTGTTTTTATATACACACTTTACTTGGCTTGTGGTGAACTCTCCGTCGGATATTCCTTTCTCGGACTAGTAAACTCTTGCACGAGGCCTCTGTAAGTCTCCTCTGATCATGGATTCCCACATGGTTGACGAGATGGTTGTACCCTAACACCTATGATACACTCTAGGGATCAGCAAGATCCGTATGGCCTTAGATTGTTATCTCATTCTTATCTTGAATCATGCCGGACCTCTGGACCTGTGCATAATGAGGCCAGCGGAAAGGTTGTGTTCCACCTGACTGCCAACACCGTACGCGCGTGTTGTGCAACTGTTACTATCACTCGTTACTCGACGTTCCATGTGCAATGACCATAAGATCTCATCTATGCTATACTCGCTCGTCTACTCATATTCATGTTCACTCTACTATCTCGTCTCTCTCGTCTATTCATCTAGTACTCTCTTGTTACCCCTTGAGCTGTGTAACTCCTATCGTTTGTGCTATTTCGTGACTGTCTAGCGCCATAATATGGGTCTTGTGACTCTACTGTATCAAATGCATACTGTGCAGGGCACGGAGAGTGTCCGAGGGGCTCCAATCTAGTTCTGGGGGCAGAGAGCCACTCGAAAATACCTGCAGGGGCTATTGACGGTGTTCTGCATTGCACCGGTTCTGACTATACTATCTTGGCTAGACATCAAATTGTTACTATTCGTCTGAGGAGTTCAGACGTACTGTACCATTTCTGTGCTATTACTGTGCTAGCACTGACTGTTATAACATTAGTCTGAGGAGTTCAGACGTAATGTACTATCGTGAAACGGCTACTGTCCCAAAGTGACTATTGTCGTACTCTACCAGTGCACCGTTGTGCAACCATACACGCTATCTCGTTACACGCTATCTTGTCATACGCTCTACTTGCTCTACTTGATACTTGCTATCTTGAGTTATTGCGTTCTATCGTGACTTGATCACATTCAAAGTGCCATTACTATTTCGATTGACGAAAGTTGATCAAAAGTGCTTTACTATTTCGATTGATGAGAATCAATCAAAGTGCAATTTACTCTTTACATGACCATCTACTATCATCTCTTCTTGCTATACATGTCGCTTGCTATTCTTGACAATATCGTTACTTGCTATCGTTGTTATCGTTTTCTATCGTGACTTGACTTTAATCATCGTGCTATACTTGATTCATCTGCTATCTGAACCATGTTACTTGTGCTATTACTTTCTCGACTTTACATGACTCTCTCTATCATTAGTTACTCTGCCATTTAAAGCATTAATCATTTAAAGCCTGCTTGAGCCTGAGATTTAAGTCCTACTGGGCGTTATCGTTCACCCTTCGTTATTTGTTATTGTGTCTCAGGTAAATCGGACAATGACGCTATACATACCAATGGGACAAGACCAGAGTGATGAGTGACCCGGAGTCAAATGACGAAGTTACCCTAGTACAATTAGAGTCTAGTAGTTATTGCTTTAGATTTCTTTTCAATGTAACGATGTCATTGAGCCCTATGTATTGGCTCCGAATTAGTGATTGTAATAGTCTTAGTGATTTTATAATGAAACAAAGAGTTATTTCAATTATTGTTCATTAGATGCTCTGATGTTTGCTAAAGTATGCTCAATTATCGTTACTATACTCGTTGTTCGCGTCTCCCTCCGATTTATTCCGCTGCTAAATTGGAGGGGCGTGACATCTGCTCTTGCACTGGATTCCTCTTCCACCTGCCTTCAGATCTTCTTCTTCTTCTCAGCTCTGCTGCTTCTTCTTTGCAACATCCATGATGCTCTGTTTTCAGATCTGCTACTTGTATGATTCCTTCTTCTTCCTCTGCTGCTTTTCTTCTTGATCTGCTCCTCTTTCAGCACTCTAGAGCTTTATCTCACTACTTGGCCTTGATCCCCACGTCCTCTTGGATGGGATAGATGAATGGCTCAAAGGGATGGCAGCTTCAGATGAGATGGAGGCTTATATAGCCACTGTGCAGTCCCATGAACGTGAGAAAGCTGTCCACAAAAACCTAGAGTGCATCGAAGGCTACCACCTGTCCAAAAGTCCTTTACCTCATTGCCACTTGGATGAAAGGGCAATTTGGTAATTATGGAATCTCCAAAAAAGATCTCAGAAAGAGATCACAGCTGCTGGATTTTATGCTCTGCACAATTCTGGGTTTACAGAAAAACAATGTCGACCTACATTTCCATAGTGTCAACACTACTGATTAGAAATTCCAACTTCCCTTTACTGGCAGAACTCTAGTGTCGACCTACATTTCCATAGTGTCGACACTACTGATTAGAAATTTCAATTTCCCTTTACTGGCAAAACATTAGAGTCGACCTGATCAACAGACAGAGTCGACCTCTTGAGAATATCTCCAAAACTAGTTCATTGGATGACAACTAGTGTCGACCTTACTCTCAGCTAGTGTCGACCTTATTGGCAGCTTGTTCTTTAGGAACTTGCTGAGTAGACTGGTAGAGTTGACCTTACTGTCAAGTAGTGTCGACCTACTTTTGTAAAAACTCTATAAACCTGAGAATATCTCCAAAACTAGTTCACTGGATGGCAACTAGTGTCGACCTTACTCTTAGCTAGTGGCGACCTTACTGGCAGCTTGTTCTTCAGTAACTTGCTAGGCAGACTAGTAGAGTCGACCTTACTGTCAAGTAGTGTCGACCTACTTTTGTAAAAACTCTGTAAACCTGTACAAATGAAGAGTGGACCATCAAAACATGTTATTATCAGTAAGATATGAAATATTAAGTATCAAAAACATGTCATCATTAAAATCAAAGCATGAGTGTTTGGACATCATTCACAACCAAATGTTTTAGTCATCATTAAAATCAAAGTATGAGAGTGTAGACATCATCAATATGTCATCATCAAAACACACAACTCAACAATCTCCCCCTTTTTGATGATGACAAAACATGACAACATTCTTAAAACAACATTCTTGAAAACATGACAACCTTCTTTCATAAAATAACATTCTCTCCCCCTTTATTCCGGAACTTTGAATTTGTTAACATTCTCTCCCCCTTTTTGACACCATCAAAAAGATTAAAAGGCACATTCAATGCAATTTGAATCTCTCCCCTTTTCAAGTTTTCTCCATTAAAACAATTTACTCCCAAGATCAAGGATATGACTAGCGGTCTCATAAATTCACATAGATATGCAGAATTTTCTCCTTAAGTGAAAACAACTCTCCCCCTTTGACAGTATTGGAGTTGTCCACTGCCAACTGAATAGGGATCGATAGAAATGATGTGAAACTAATAGAAGTGATGAAACCAATTGATTGGGGCATAAAATCAGAGATCAACAATAAAGTTGCTCCCCCTGAACAAGAGACTATATTGCAGGGAGCACAAGCAATTTGATTTTGAATGGGTCATGAAGGTATCAAGGTACACAATGATTTTAGTATATGAAAATTAATATAATTGTACATTTCATATTGTGCAGCAAGAGTTAAAAATGAAGATGATTTTTTATTGAGTTCTTATGTCAGTTCTTAAAGTGTTTTGCAATAAAAAATCTAAAGAGGCTTTGATGATAGAGATAGACACATTACTCGAAATCTTATCTTTCATCTTCATGTTTAATCCATGAATGCAAATATTCCAGATATTCAAAATTTTATTTCTCATATAAAAATATCAATGGAATATTGAATAGATTTGAATGAAACATGAAGAGATCAAGAATAAGTGAAGAATTGATTCTGTGATTGAATCTTTCACACATAGCAAGGATGTGTGAGTTCATTCCAAAAGAGGACAAAAAAGTAAGAGATTCTGATCAAGTATCATTCAAAATGTTGATGGTTGAGATTCAAGAGAGTGAACATGACTATTTTACTTCATGCAATATGAACATCAACGCAACACAATAATTTAAGAATATAGAAGATTTGACCTCAATTCACTATCTAAAACAGATTCAAGATGAGCATTTCTGAACACAAACTTGAACAAATTGTGTCAACACAAGATCTTCAATGAGTTGACACAAGTCATAAAAAAAATTAGAATACAGCAACAAGAACATTTCTTTTTGTATCAAATTTACTCCCCCTTAACATGTGCATGGAATGAAAAAGTTTGCATGTAATTTACACATGATTAGGCACACACACAATTAGCTTTATACAAAACATGACTTTTGGTACTTGGCAGAGTATTTTACTCATGCATAATCATAGTTTTTAGACAACCATAACTTGTCCTTCCACATTTCACCATTTGATATACCAAGAAGTCATAGGGAGGTTAATGCGCACTGCCAATCATGGATAAATTTTTACAAGCAACTTGATACAAACATGACATCTATAGTTAAGATGAATTATTGTTGGGGGCAGTAACAACAAAGCACACTCCTCATTGTTCAGATAGAAATATAAGAAGTTGTTCCAACTTAAGCAGTTCAATTCTGAAATAATATGAGATTTTACCTGAACAGTCTTCATTTTTTTTTCAAAGATTTTACCTGTGTTCTTCAACATTTCTTGCCTTGCATAGCCATTGTCTTGATTCTAGATGGAAGAATATGGCTACAAGGCTCATTAGCTTGCTGATCAAGCTACCTTTGGGACACACACTTCCTTGGGTCCTGTAATGAAACCAATGTTAGAATTCAACAATGGTTTTTAAATCCAAACAGATTTTAATTTTTGTATAGATGTAGTTTTTCCATTAATGGAACTATGAGCAGAATTAGTTCCAGAATTCTTCTTTTTCTTGTTCAATGCATTTATGTTTTTATGAATTTTTATATTTTTTGGATTTTTGATATGAGCAAAAATAGAATGATTTTGTGCAACATTACTGTGTCTATACACTTGGAATTTCTGAACATTTTCAGTATGAACATGATATTTATTCCTATGTGTGTTGACATATGCATTAGTATGGAATTTCGGAGCATGCACAAAATGATCATTTCTGTACACTGCGCTTTCTTCAAGCAGAAGTGCTCGGAGCTCGAAATATACAACCCCTTCACTTCAGTTGTGCATCCCCAAGCAAACAGTCTAGTCAAAAATGGCAACTGAACACTACTGCATGGGATACGCACAAGAGTCGAGGCTGCTGGAGGTTCATGGATTGAAGAGCTCCCCAACATGCTCTGGTGCCACCGAACAACTGCTCGGGTGGCCACTGGGGAGACTCCCTTCCCTTTGGCCTACGACATAAAAGCCATTGTGCCTCTAAAGGTTGCTCTACCCACAATCCGAACAACTCACTTTGACGAAGCAGCCAACAACCACACACTAAGGGAGAACCTTGACATGCTTGGCAAACACCAAAGCGATGCCAGCATCAGACTAGTCTCCTATCAACAGCGGCTCGCACAGTACTACAACTCTCGAGTTCGATAACGGTGCTTCTCCAAAGGTGATCTTATCCTACGTCGTTGCTCTGCTTCGGACCCCCGAAGAACAACCAGCAAGCTCACCCTGAAATGGGAAGGACCTTATCAGGTCACACAGGTTCTTGGAAAAGGTTCCTATAAGCTGTCTACTCTAGGCGGCGAAACCATACTGAGAACCTAGCATGTATCCAACTTAAAGGCTTACTATTCATAAAAGCCTTCTGTTCGGCGTCCTACTTCTCTTCTCCCTGTTCTATCGGTATGTGGAAAAGGTGTGCAGTATAACCCCTAGTCGAAGCTTTTCAGCACAAAAGGCTAGCGTGGTACCCAAAAACCTAAAACACAAGGACGTTTGGTACAACCCCTGGCTAAGAGCTCCTCAGCTTGAGAGGCATGCATGGTACCTAAGTGCTAGAACAGAGTCATACAATATGAACCCCTGGTCGGAACTTTTTAGTTCCAAAGACCTGCGTGGTACCTAAAGAGCCTCTAAATGCAGACAATTTCCAATTCGACCAGAACATTATAAAGAAAAAAGATAGACAAAGGATAGTCTTTTGTTTGAAAGAAATATCTTTCCATTTCATCAAAAGGGAATGTACATAGGCCACTAAGGACAAGCTACATACAAATATATATATATATATATATATATATATATAAAGTTCAAGGAGCTTGGTCGGAGGGGCCGGCCTCGTCTCCTGAGGGCATTTGTCCCACTTGAAAGCTTGCGAAATGGACTCCATCCAAGTGAGGGTCTTGGGTTCATCGTCGACATTCCCGGAGGGCGGCTTCGATGGCTTCGCGTGCGTAATCTCTGGTAGCCGGCCGTCGTCCTTGGTCTTCACGAACTTCGAGCCCAACCTTGTAACAGGCCGCGCCGTAATACTCCAGGTCTTCCCAGAACTCCGGCCCGGCCTTGTACTCGGAGACCCCGTGAGCCTCGGCTTCGTAGAGGACCCCCGTGAGGGCGGTCTTCTCCACCTTGGTGATGGCCAGCTCTTGCTCGGAGGCCTTAAGCGCAATCCGGAGGTTGTTGTTCTCCTTCTGCAACTCGGCCTCCCGGCGACAGTGGCGCTCCTCGCGCTCAGTCGAGAATGCAATCTCGGCATCTCACATGTGCCGTTGATCTTGCTCCCAGGACGCCAGCCTCCGAAGCGTCTCCACTGACCGCATAATACCGCCGACCAGTTCGTCAATGTCGAGGTCGACGTCGTCATCTGAGCGGCTCTCCCTCTGAATTACTTCTTCGGTCCGCTCCAGGGTATCCTCCAAACTCAGTCTCTGGCACCGCATCAGCATTTTGAGCTGCTCGGCGGTAGGGCAAGGAGGAAGGCTCCTTGACGGACCTCCTTGAAAGCACTCCAAGGCCACCTCCAAGACTGTCTCCGTGGGCTAGGCAGAAGACCTTACGTTCAGCAAGGGTACGTGGTCCTCCTCGGACCCAGCCCTGATCTCGCCACGACGGCAGTCTGCTCGGAAGGGAGGCCGGGCTTCTCAACCACTTGACCAGTGCCCACTTTGGCGGACGCCACCTCTTGGCCTTTGGCCCCACTAGGGGCACCCTTTATGGGGCCCCCATTTTGTCACGGTCCGCCGGTTGATCGACGATGGGCCCAAACGCGGGCTCCTCCGACTGGCCCTCAGCCACGGCGCCAGAAGACGATCAGAGCACCAACACTCCCTCTACAGCAACCCCCGCAATTGCCATCTTGGGGGTCGGATCAGGCATGAGCACCTATGTAGGGGCGGTCTCCTCACCCGCTATCACGGTGTTCGATGCTCCCGCTGCGTCTGCCTCCTCCTCGTGGCCCCCAACAGGGTCTAAGGGCACCAGTGCCCCGACCTGCTCCTTAGGGGAGCGTTCAACTGATTGCTCGCTGACAATGACCAAGTCCTCGCTAGTGAGCCCCAGCTCGGACAACATCCTCTCGACCGTTAGGGGCTTCGTCACGACTGAGGCCCTCGGCCTCCCTTGATCGGCCGTCTTCACCAGATTCCTCTTCTTCCGAAGCTGCAGTTGGGGAACCTCTTCTTCTTCCTCAACCTCTTGCGCGGCCCTCACTTCCGTCAGAGAGGCAAACTCCCTCCGAAGACTGATCTTCAGAGGTCGCTTCTCGGTAGGACGCCCGCTGACAGGTCGGCCCGCTCCGGATGCGGCCGGAGGTGCACACTCGCTCAGATACGTCAAGTATGAGTTGACAGTTATCTGTTCAGTGCAGAGGGCCATGTCCTCCTGGTCCCTGCCAGCGGCCAGTTCGGCGGCGTCTGCATAAAAAAGAGGAAAGGTCAGATGACAGTCCCTAAACGAATCAAAGGGAAAAAACGAAGTACTCACCTCATGCTCGGCTGAGCCCATACTTGACGAGCTGGAACTCCATCAAGTAGTCCTCCGCGTGCTACACGAGCACTGTGCTTAGGCTCTCTAATGCCTTCGCCTCCTCTCGAATCAAGAGAGGCACGTAGTCCTTCTTCAGAGGGTCGTGGATCCGAGTAGGGAACCCCCACTCAGGTGCTCCAGCCCCCTGGCGTCGGCCAACATAGAACACGCGGCTCATCCAGCCCTTGTTGTTGGAATGCTTGCCCGAAAAGAGGATCTGCATCCTGTTCGGGCGGTGCTTGGTGTATAGCACGCTGTTCCCCGACAGCGGTGAAGATGCGAGGCAGAAGTGCCCCCGGAAGATGTCCTCTGTGGCTCGCACTCCTCGCAACTTGCAGTTGATACAGAAGACACAAATCATCCTCCACGAGTTCGGCATCAGTTGGATGGGCGCGATCCTCCACGCGCTCAGTAGGTCCCTCGCCACCTCTGGCAGCAGCAGCCGAAATCCTGCCTCCAGGAGGTCTAAGGGCTGTGCAAAGCAGCTTGGCTTGTCCAGCAAATACGACTCATTCTTGTTGGCCAAGATGATGTCGTACTCCTCATCGATGTGGAACTGCTCCCGGAGGCCTTCGAAGAACCGGTACTTCAAACCTTTCGACGGTACCGACGCTGCCCCGCTCGCTCCAGCCGCGACGACTGCCTTGCCTTCTCGCTGCGACATCGCTTCTTGCAGATGGAGACGAAGAAGAAGAAGGAGCAAGGAGAGAGCAGAAGGCAGGCAACAGGCGGCAGGAGGAAGGAGTGCTTTTCTGGAGAAGGAAAGCACAGAGCCTTTCCTTCCCCTCTCCTCCTCCTTATAAGGAAAGAGAGGCGCGATGTTCAAAGGCAAAAATGGCGGTTCGCCCAAACCCAATGGCTTGTTCAAACAGGCCGTTCCGGACCCAGAACGCGACACGTTTCCTCCGCCATCATGAAATGGAAACCCCGAGGAGAGCTCCAGTGGCGTCGCCAAGAGACTGTACGCACCACCACGGTCGGTATCACATTTAATGCGAGGGTGACATCGAGCAGACATCTCCCCTCTCAAGTGTTCTTGACCGCATTCGAGCAAACTTGAATGGGTGGGGGGCAAGTGTGGAGGCTATTTTTAGCCTCCTAGGCCTATAGGCTCATCATGGCCCATTATGGTCCATCAAGACGGATAGGCTCTGGTCATCAAGCCACATGTCCTCGGGTTCAGCCATGGGCTTCCGAACACGCTTAGGCCGCCAGGTGCCTAAGGGCCCCAAGGGTAGTCTCCAGACACCTCACAGCTTGTTCGAGTAGGATGCGGTCTACTGAGCAGACCACAAGCTTCCTGCTCGAACCTCCTATGGCTTATCATCGAGCAGGGCGCCGCACAGCATGGCCAATGCCCAAGCAGGCCCCCGCATGGTGCCCCTTGGCCTGTGGCTTTGAGCGGCCCTTCGCCTTCCAATGGCAGTTAATACGACAGCGTGACATGCACCCCATGGTTAAGGGCATTAACCATGCAGAATCCCAACAGGCGCCTCAAACGAACAACTCCCCACCTAGGGACTCGAACTGACACGTCCCTTCGATCATCATTGAAGGTGATTGTGTCCGGACTCTTCATCTCCCTTGCCTATAAAAGGCACAGGTAATCTGCATGCAAAGGTACGCAACCTTTCCCCCACACACTAGCTCACGCGCGAACACACACCAGAGAACCTTCCATTCCTGCCTCCTCTACAGTCTGACCTGACTTAGGCATCGGAGGGTTTTTCCCGGTTCTTCAACCGGGCCCCCCTGATCCTTCTGAATTTTGCAGGCCATCGTCCGCACCGGCGACAGTCCATTCCCTCTTTCCTTAGTGGAGGCTCGTTTGGCCCAAGTCCGAGCAGGAAACAACGTCCACAATGTGTAAGATATGGAATCTTTTATATGTTCAGCGTGTTCTTTTATATTTCCACAGACATGTGTGTGTTGATATTCCTTGCGAGGCTACGGCCTGTTCGCGGGAGGCGGAGTCGTGTCGGGCACGTTATTGGGTTAACGGACCTGAGCGGCGAGGACCGTCACAATTGGTGCACAGATATTGAGTTTAATTCGATTTATTAATTTTAGAGTAACTTTTACTAGACAAAATTTTATTCCAAAAAAATAAAATAAATTAAAATCATCATAAAATTCATCATATGTCAATGAACTTGTGTTTGAAATTTCATGTAGGCTAAATGAACAAGTGAGATGACCATTAAATCTCTGGATGATCACAAATTAGCGTTTTAGAGTAGTTAATTTAGCTCATGCTTCCATTTTCACACTGCAGTGCGTCCTCCAAATTTCCTACCCAACTCAACTATAAGAACAAGAATTAATGTGTCTCTTCTAAAGCGGCCCAACCTTATTATGGATTTAGCAATTCTCAAGTTTCATGGGTCTCAATTGGATCTTATTTATAGTGTTAAATCAGCTTCAATCAATGGGATATTTCTTTATCCTTATGCACCATGTTTGGTGTCTTTGTCATGTTACTTTTATCCTATGTTTCTATTTTTTGTTTCTTAAGATTGTCAGGTTGTGACTCTTTTTTTTTTTCGTCACATATATTGCATATAATAATAGCACCAACATGAAAGTATGTAGGCTTTACTGAAAGAATGCCAGGAAGCACTTGCACATGCAAGGCCTCGTAGCACAAGCCTAACTTTTACTACAGGACATCAAAAACCAGGCTCTAGCAGGCTTCCATATTTTATATCATATTCTTTTGTCACCTTTCTTCGATACCATCTTTACTAATTTAAGTGGAAATCCAGGACAACTCATTCGGAATCACTTGTCATGT
Source organism: Colocasia esculenta (assembly GCA_014218235.1). Lineage (NCBI taxonomy): Eukaryota > Viridiplantae > Streptophyta > Magnoliopsida > Alismatales > Araceae > Colocasia > Colocasia esculenta. Next base: position 83,106,536 of record CM024760.1, read on the forward strand.
GATAGTTGGAATAAGAGATCCTATGTTATTTGCATAGCTAGCTGGAGAGGATGGTGTACAACATTAAAGCAATCCAAGCTGCCCTCTCTCCACCAAAGCAAAAGCCTACCCCAAAAAATTTAAGGTTTTCTTGAGAGAAGGGAATGGAATGTTCATGTAGCCTGTATTAAATTAGACATTCTTGCGGTCTTACCTATCAAAATGTCAACGAGAGCTTTCTATTCATACAGGTTTTCTGTAGAAAAGTCAATGGGATTACACCGCCCAGGAGGAACTCATCAAGCACCACAAGCGTTCTGAATTGGCAACCACAGTCTGGATAAATCTCTGAACAGGGTTGATAGCAGGTGGAGAGGACCCTTAAATCACTTGGTGAAAGGAGGACAGTAGAATGCATGGGAACCAACCCCTTTGTAGTTGACAGCAGGGGAAGAAGCCACATTTGTCTTTGTTTCTTACTTGTGCTCTGGCAAACTATATAATTTGGGAAGCAAAGTGCACACTCATCTGTGCAGCTTTGCTGTTAAGTTACATGGAATTGTAGGGTAGAAGACAGTATGTATTTTGAAAGGCACGTTGAAAGCAATGGTTCAGAATTATCCTCCAGTAAAGGTTGAAGGAGATGCTGAGCTCATAAGCAATGCGATTCACAAAGAATGCTCAGCCTCCTTAGAGAATCTGGACCATACATCCAGCAATACCAATGCCTCTTGAAAGACAACATGCAAGTAGAATATTGCTTGCAGCCAAACATATATATAAACTCCCAAGACAAGCAATCAGATGTGTGTTCTATCATGTAACGGCCACATATATATGCTCTCAAAAGCAAAAATCAAACCCCCTCATCTCCCACCTTGTATTCAGGGACTTGATCGTTCGTTTCTTTCAAGATAATTGATAGCATGCCAGCTGCTTCCAGCTGAAAGAAAAAGAAAAGACTCTCAAGAGAAGAAGTTATTGGGCATAGACTTGTGGAGGACAGATCCTCCACGATAGGATGGGGCTAAAATCAAATTTCTGCCACCTCAAAAACAAATATTTTCGTTATTTTGTACTAATTAAATTCCTCACTAGAGAGAAACTCTCGCGTTTAAAGTTTACTTATCCCAGGTAACTTTCGCTTAAAGATATATAAGTTTATTTTTGATATGGCATCTTATGAACCTAATATTGGTCGTAAAGAATGTTTTCCAAGACTCCCATATAGTTGCATGTGCACATTTATTTATACCTTTATGTCCATCGATTGTTCATCATATGAGCGAGTCACATGTATGGTATTCAAAGGCATGAGTTTTTCCATATCCATATATCTAGATTTTCGTTTCCTTCGACTGGGGTTCAGTCATGCCTCTGATGGTTCAAAGTAGAGGCCTATGGAATTGATCTGCAAGTAATGAGTGGATCAATGCCTATGCCTCAATGTTCAACATCCCTGCATGCTAAAGTAATTGGTGGAACTCATGTTCCTGACCCTTCATGCCTGTCTGCATACTAGGGTATGAAGACACTACTTTTGCTTAGTGGTAAAATGGCTAGAGTGTGGACCTCTTTTGGGTCCCAAGTAAAATATCTCACTTCAACTTCAAGGCTATGTTTCCATCATGGCAGAGAATGGGCTTCTCTAGGCAGTTGTGTTTGTCATGTTTGTCATGCCAAAAAGAAATACTTGATCCACACCTTATACTGTATAGTAAAATTTTAAAGGATTTTTTACATAAATACCTTCGTAAATATGAGTTGTATCAAATATATCCCTCACTTTAGCATATTATCAAAAACACCCTCAAAATACCTTCTTAGGTTGCAGTTATTCCCCTAAGGTTCCCTGTTGTCACTCTTGTTGGTTGACTCTAGTTAAGGTCGGATTAGATTGGCAAATGACTAACCTACCCCCAATAAACATCACCTAAAACTGATGCCCGCCAGCCCCAGAAATCCCACATGATTTTCCCCTTCTCAACAGAACCCTATCTCCAATCTACGGAGGCTATCACCTTCGCCATCTCCAGCGTATGTGATTGTTCGCCATCTCAGACCTTCGTGTTCGTATTTTAGCTCCTACCTCAAAAGGCTATTCACCTTGGCATAGGACTGCAAACGGAACCTGATATACTGATATTCCGTCTCGATTTCGATAAAAATTATCAGTTTTACAATTATAAATTAATATTGATAGCTTATCAAAATCGGTATCGGATATTTCGATAAGTTATCGGTATCGGTTATCCGATAAATTATCCATAAACTCAAAAGGTAAAACCGTAGTAAGCACCTTAGCTTATCGGAATTTCAGTTCCGATAATGTTATCGGAATCGGAACGGAATCCGAATTAACCATTCCAATTTTATCAGAATCAGAATCGGAACTATATTTTGGTTATCGAAATCGGAATCTGTGTTTTCGGTTCCGAACCCGACCCAGTTGTAGCCCTACCTTGGCATCATTCTCCATCTCCGACCTCAAGAGGCTATTCACCTTAGTGATTGTTCGCCATCTAAGGGGAGTGAAAGTGACTGGTCCCCCATTGTTTAATGGGAGTTTCGTATTGCGATGTAAAGTAGGAAAAAAATAAGTTGTCCTCTTGGTTTGTTTAGGGGGGGTTTCGTACTGTTTAATGGTTTGGGGCCCTCTTCTATATGTGCTGATTTGAACGCGCCTGTGGTTTGGAGACAAAAGCAAGTCAAGGAGGCCCACACATTGCTGGACTTTTTGGAGTGAACGTGCTTGTGGCCCCTACTTATCAACCGAGGTTTGAACTATTGTTCTTAAAGTAGGAAGAAATTGTAGTCTCTTTGAAAAACACAGTTATGGATGAGTCATTTACACTGAAATTGCATTACGGCAGGTATTTTAAGACAAATGATGAAACTGGAAGAATTATTCATATAGGTTTTAGACAAAAATCATACTAGTTTCATTGAGATTATGCAAATTTGAGGGAGAGAGTGCAAGCTACCGAAATCATGAAATGGGGTCATAAGTAGACAATTGATTTGTACGCTTTAATACCTAATGTCAAGCCCAATAAATATGTACTAATTATTTAAAATGAGCATGTGTTGATAAATATGGCCATGAAAAGTGCATTGTGGTATATGTTTCCACACAGTATATTGGAGTCTCCTTATCCTCTTCTAATCCACAAATGGTGACTCAAGTCTCAACCAGTGGAACAAGGTCTAAGGTACAAAATGTACCTTGTGAAGATGATCCAAACTGGAATCCATTAGGAGATCACATTGAGTTTGTTGAGGTTGAGCCTCGAAGCAATAATGAGACAGAGACTCTATTGAGGGAGGGTGATATATCTGATCATGAGGTTTATACTGATGATAGCCGTCACAGTTTTTTTCCCTCAAACTCTAAGCGTGATATGGAGCTAGATGAAGAGGACTTTGAGGGTACCCCTATTGTTAGAAACATTCATGATCCGGATATGATCTTAGGAAACAAATTCGATGATGTTAATGTTTTTAGACTAGCACTAGCGTAGCATGCAACTAAAAATGAATTTGTAGTTAAATACCAAAAATCTGAACCAACTAGGGTAACAGTAGTTTGTGTTGAGAAGAATTGTGATTGGATAATGCACACTTCTCATTTATCTGATGGCCATATGTTTTAGATAAATAAGCTTGAGTCACAATACACCTGCACAGGGGAAAATCAATATGGGAATCACATGGCCACTCAGAAGTGGATTGAAAATATATGCATTAGGTGGCTAATTAAGACTGAAGGAGATGTTTCAGTGAAAGAAATTTCAAGTTTCAGTGAAGGAGATGTTTCAGTGAAGAACGAATGATGAAAACGGAAGAATGATTCCCGTTGCAATATCTCCCATGATCTAATTTAAATGATTGTAATTTAATTAGCATTCACACATGTGCATGCCATGCATGAGGCCTCCTGGTAGTCTTAGAAAGCAAAGGGGTGTTTCCCAAGCATCAAAGTAGGTCTTCTAGGCAAGGTCACCTAACATATAAGGTATGACTAGTGTTGCAGCTTCTAATACTAGAGTGCAGGTGCTGTAATGCCAAGACAATTTTAATAATGTAAATGGTCCATTAAATTTTCTTACTTACGTATGTGCATTATGTTGCAGGGGAGCATGACAAAGTCAGATAGTCTTTTAGGCAGGATAAGTGTTGCACCAGTTGATGCAAGAGCAGTGCAGTTTGATCAGTCCCAGACATCTTCGTCACCTTCAATTCCATGGCTTAGTAGGGATCCAACAACTACAAGGAGGGGTCATGGGTGGTTTGTGAATTCTAGGTTCAGAACTGTTGGTCCACTTACGGTTGGTAGCAAGACTAACCTAGAAGGGGGGGGGGGTGAATAAATAATCTGAAAAACTGAAATAAAATCACCACATGAAAATATTTGGTTAGTCTAAATAAGCATGTGCAAAGAAATTAAATGTGCGGAAGTAAGCATACAAGGAACACAGAGATTTATCATATTTCGGACCTCCTATCAATCAGGAGTCCTACGTTCAGTCTCCAAGCAAACTCTTGGAATTTCAGTAACCACCAAGTAACCTTGGTCTTCCCTTAAACAAGGGGCATTCAACACCTAGCACCCTAGCTAGTCTTCTTCTCTTTCCCGGGTAAGAATGCAGCCCACTTCTCTTATAGGTCAAGAAGGCAACCTCCTGGTACAAACCTCAGTGCGGTTCTTCCCTTAACACAAGGGGAACGCTTGCACTACAAGCCTTCTCTTCCAACCGAAGAGGAACACTTCTGAACCCAGAATCTAGGACCTGAAGCCCCTAGATCAAACTCTATATAAACAATGAAATGCTTGATCTGAGACTGAGCCTAAGAAGGAAAGAGTTTACTGGACAAGACTCTCCTTAGGCTAAACCCCCAGTTCTCTCTTTCAAATACACAGAGACACACAGAGAGAGAATGAGGAAGAAGGAAGACGGCTTGAATGCTTCAGCTTGAATAGGCTCGAGCTCTCTTCCTTTCTTGCTTGAGTGTGTATGGATTTGGATACTCACTAGATGTACACTCCATGAATGATCTTCAGGTTCACTCTGTCTTCTTATTTTTCTTCTGTTTTCTCTTCTCCCTTTTATGGAGCAACTTTGAATAGATCTGTTGACAGATGGCCGTTGGAGCTCTCTGATCTGTTGCTCATCTTCTTCTTCATCTTCTTTCCTGAGTCTAACGACTTTCTTCTTGTGCCTACTGGCTACTTGAAATGGAGGAAGATGTTCTAGCTAGATGTGACGGACCACGTCATTCAAACCCGCTAACCCAGTAACGAGCTTGACCCGACTCCGTCTCCCGCGAACGTGTCATAGCCTCACAAGGGATATCACACACATGTCCGTGAAAACATAAAGGAACACACTGATGTATATATGATCCACAATGTCACACATATTTACATTGGATTTACATAGCCAAGTTTCAACAAAAGTCAGGTAAGGTACAAGAGCCTGGGGCATACCCCGAGGTACAACTGGAAAAAGAACTACACTGCTGGGGGCGTCAGCCCAACTCCGCTGCGATACGACACTGAACTGGAGGATGGTAGAGAAACCTCCTGCTCTCCTTCACCTATAGGGAGTAGGGGTGAGCCTCGCAAGTCACTGGCTCAGTAGGAAAACTCCCCCAAAAATTGAGCAAACCAAACTCAAGTACGAAAGCAGTAAGCTATGCTAGCAATTTATAGCACAGCTAAGCAGGATATTAAAGCTGTAAATACCACTTACCACTTACCGTCAACGTAAACCAACATTAATAAATAAACGGCAATACCATAATTCTGTGTACGCACTAAAGTAGAGTCCGCCACACTCGAGCCACGTAGACTGGTTCTCGACACCAGCAATTGACTCAGACAAACCACACAGGTCTACCTCTCAGCCTCGCAGCCACGGGCGAAAGGTCCAGCTGCCGCTCCACTAAAACAAGCCAAACAACTGTGGAGACCAACTAACATCACACATGCAAACCACACTGCCACGGGTCCATGCCTGACTCCTTTAGGGACCCTGGCCTGAGCTCCCTAAAGTGAGGCACTGGAAACAGGACTAGCTGGGGACTAGTGACGTCTACTGGTGTCCATACCCGAACTACGAGCGCGCTACAAGCGACAAACAACAAACGCCCTCATAAGTTGTTGTCCCACTGTCGTCTTTCCCTCAGCCGGACGTACAACTCAAACACAGGAGTGAGGGTGTCCAGGATAGACGACACAGACCTCGACGGCACAACACAAGTACCGGGACAAGCCCAGAGCACAACACACGTGCCTGGCTCACACAGAACCTGGGGCACCCAACTGAAGAGGTAACCACGGTAGGCATCGTGCTACTTGCATGCACACACAAACCACGTGCACACCGCTCAACCCACGTGAAACCTCACGCAACCACGTGAACACAACACACTATCCACATGGACAACAAGCCAATCACATAAACACCTACTAGCCTCGTAAACAGCACGCTAGCCTCGAAAACAACACTCTCACAGAGCGTTACGGGTGCCAATGCACCGCTTATACTTGCCATACACATAAAATATCAACAATCGGATAATTATGTCATTTAAACCATACACAACATGACCTCTTGGCTGAGGTCGCGACGTAGGGTAGTGTCGCCTTCTGAACGCGACACCCCGATATGTCGTGTTCATAACCTGAACGCGTCGGGTCGGCCTGTCGCGTTCAGAACGCGACAGGGGGCTCCGTCGCCTTCACAAGCAAGAACTCTAATCCAAGTTGCTCACTCTGGATCACCTCCCTATACCACACAAACCACGTTTAATTCTCATTTTTCATGCTTTAATGTGTGCCCAAACATGTTATCTACTGTTCTTAAAGCAAATAACACCTTCTATCATCATCACAAGAGATCCACAGCCCCAAACACGGGAGGAATCACCCTACCTCTGCGAAGAACACGAAGAACGACACTTTCTCGGCGTTTCTCCCGCTCCACGCAAGATCCTCGCGGAAAGAATGCGCCAAAAACGCCACCAAACAGACGAACCGCCCCAAAAATCGCCACAGCACCTTCCCCTGGCCGAGCAGAACGCACTGCAGCTCTGCTTGGCCAAAGTTACATAAAAACGCCCAACGGTTGGGAACGCGACATACCTCTCTGTCGCAACCTGAACGCAACGAGGTATGGCGTCGCCTTCCCAAAGCTGACGTCTGTATGCCGCCCAGCGCGCGACACGCGGTGCGCATGCGGACGACGACCACTTAGCAGCGGCAACAGGAACGCGATGTGCAGGACTGTCGCTTTCAGAATGCGACGCTCCTCGCTGTCACATTCACAAACAGTGAATGGGCAGGTGTTTTGGGCCCAGCCTGCCGGCCCAAAACACCCTAAAACCTATACACACACCTGTAAAACACCACATTGGCCACACACTGGCCACCACATCCACTGAACAAGGGATCCACGAGGATCCGAAAAATGCGCGACGTTACAGCTCACTTCCTAGGATGCCAGCAGCAGGTCCAAGATGTTGACTGTGTGTAGAGGTGGACCTGCAAACATTAAATGCACTGCAAATGATTAGACTCATGAAGTCTTTTGTCAGGTGGATCATACCTCGTTTTGCCTTTTGTATATATTTCTTGCAGATAGCTAGAAATAGAATGTAGGTGCTTTTCTTTTGTTGCAGGAAGGAAAAGATCCTATAAGATAGGCAAAAAGATCATCAGTCAGAGAAATAATAAGTTAAGCATATGAAGTACATTTGAGTTTTCATTGGGCGCCAAAGACATTTTGAAACATTTGAAGTGAGAGGCAGTCAATGTCTTAAGGTAGTCGATGTTTTAAGTTAAAAGACAATCAATGTTCAAATAGAGTTGATGTTTAAATGTAATTGATGTTCAAAGAGAGTTGATGTTTAAACATAATCGATGTTCAAATGAAATCGATGTTTAAGTGAAACGTAATCGATGTTTAAGAAAATCGATGTTTAAGTGAAATCGATGTTCGAATGAAATCGATGTTCAACTGAAGTCGATGTTTAAATGAAATCGATGTTGAATTGAAATCGATGTTTGAATGGAGTCGATGTTTAAGTGAAATCTTTTTTCTAAATGAAATCGATGTTGAATCGAAGTCGATGTTTGAATGGAGTCGATGTTTAAGTGAAATCAATGTTCAACCGAAATCGATGTTCAAGTGAAGTTGATGTTCTGAATGAAATTGATGTTTAGATTAAGTAGATATTTTAATGTAATCCATGTATGTAATCGATGTAATAACAAAATAGTAATCGATGTGGCACTCAGTCAGTAATCGATATGCATTGAACAACAATCGATTTAGCTTTCTAGTGCAAATCATGAAACAATAGTGCCATAGTATGTTGTATTTATGAGGAAAATATGATATTAAATATATTCATGATATTTAAGTTAATCATGAGTTTTGTTATCACAAAAATAAAGGATAAAATATAAGAGTGGTTCAACAATCTCCCCCTTTTTGGTGATGACAAAACTTATGAGAATTTTCTAACAAACATACTCAAAACATGGAATAAACATAAAATTCACAAGTTAAAGATACTCTCCCCCTTTTTGTCAATAACCAAAAAGGAATGGTCTTACCATTTGCATTTACCCCCTTGTTAAGGAATATTCTTACCATGTTGAAGAAGAGGGGTTCAACAATACGTTTACTGTTGTCATTGTTTATTGCTCCCCCTTAGTGTTTGCTCCCCTGAATGTGAGGCTTCCCCTTAGTGTATGGCTCCTTTGTCAGTCGACATCTCCTGTTGTATTTACATTTGCTATTCTGTTGGGAGGTCTTTACAAAGTTTCCCTACATTGATCACAAATTCTTGCAAGGATATTAGTAGCATTGTAATTTAGGGACTAAACAACAAAAAGAAATGTAAGTTTAAAAACTAAAAACTAAGGATGACTATTTTCTCTTCAGATAGGAATGAAGCGAAGAGTAGATAGTCACTAATCGAATGCTTTAGAGCATCCCTAACCATACACATTTGAATGCCTTTTTGTTGTTTTGTTCATCAAGAGCAGATTGGCATTATCTTCATCTTCTTCTGTACATGAGCTTTCTGAGGAGTTATCACATGTAGCTGTGAAGGTCTTTCTTTTGTGTTTCTTGTGTTTCTCCTTTTTCTTCTTCATTTCCTCCTTGCTCTTGGCTAAGATTTTTTGGATTATTTCTTCTTCACTGTCAACATCACTACTATCACTGGTAGTGTCTTCATCCGAAGTTCTTTCCTTAGCTTTGAATGCATTGATTGCTCTTCCTCTTGAAGAGTTTTCTTCTAATCTCTTCATGTTGATCTCATGAGCCATGAGAGATCCAATGAGCTTCTCCAAAGTCATAGTGGAGAGGTCATTTGCTTCTTCTATAGTAGTGACCTTTGGAGTCCATTTTGCTGGAAGAGATCTTAGAATATTTCTGATCATCTCTCCCTGGTTGTATTTCTTTCCTAAACCTGTGAGTCCATTGATAATTTCAATAAAGTCATTGTACATCTGAGATATGGACTCAACCTGGTTCCATTTGGAACTTCTCATATTGTGTGACAAGTATGTCTATTCTTGTCTCTTTAACTTTATTTGTTCCCTCATATGTGAGCTTTAGTGTCTCCCACATATCCTTTGTTGTTTTGCACTAAGAAACTCCGTTGAACTCTTGCTTGGTCAGAGCACAACACATGAAGCTTTTTGCCTTTCTGTTCAAGGATAGCTTGTTCTTATCTTCAACAGCCTATTCTTCCTTAGGCTTGGAGATTTGGAGATCATCATCTTTTATGATGCTCCAGATTCGGTAGTCGTAGCCTTGAAGGAAGAACTTCATCCTAGTCTTCCAGTATTGATAATCTTCTCCATCAAATAGTGAAGGCCAGAATATGGATTGACCTTCTGCAAAACCTTGAGCTGCCATGGATCTTTGCTCTAAGATCGTTAGATCTTCTTGCTTGAAGAGACTTGGCTCTGATACCACTTGTTGGCCCACTTACGGTTGGCAGCAAGACTAACCTAGAAGGGGGGGGGGGTGAATAGGCAATCTAAAAAACTGAAATAAAATCACCACTTGAAAATGTTTGGTTAGTCTAACTAAGCGTGTGCAAAGAAATTAAATGCGTGGAAGTAAGCACACAAGGAACACAGAGATTTATCCTGGTTCGGACCTCCTATCAATCAGGAGTCCTATGTTCAGTCCCCAAGCAAACTCTTAGAATTTCACTAACCACCAAATGACCTTGGTCTTCTCTCAAACAAGGGGCATACAACACCCAGCACCCCAGCTGGTCTTCTTCTCTTTCCCGGGCAAGAAGGCAGCCCACTTCTCTTACAGGTCAAGAAGGCAACCTTCTGGTACAAACCCCAGTGCGGTTCTTCCCTTAACATAAGGGGAACACTTGCACTACAAGCCTTCTCTTCCAACTGAAGAGAAACACTTCTGAACCCAGAAGCTAGGACCTGAAGCCCCTATATCAAGCTCTATATAAACAATTAAATGCTTGATCTGAGACTAAGCCTAAGAAGAAAGAGTTTACAGGACAAGACTCTCCTTCGGCTAAACCCCCAGTTCTCTCTTTCAAATACACAGAGACACACAGAGAGAGAATGAGGAAGAAGGAAGACGGCTTGAATGCTTCAGCTTGAATAAGCTCGAGCTCTCTTCCTTTTTTGCTTGAGTGTGTATGGATTTGGATGCTCACTAGATGTACACTCCTTGAATGATCATCAGGTTCGCTCTATCTTCTTATTTTTCTTTTGCTTTCTCTTCTCCCTTTTATGGAGCAGCTTTGAACAGATCCGTTGACAGATGGCCATTGGAGCTCTCTGATCCGTTGCTCATCTTCTTCTTCATCTTCTTTCTTGAGTCTAACGGCTTTCTTTTTGTGTCTACTGGCTACTTGGAATGGAGGAAGATGTTCTAGCTAGTGCTCACTTCCAAGGATGCCAACAGCAGGTCCAAGATGTTGACTGTGTGTAGAGGTGGACCTGCAGACATTAAATGCAAGGCAGGTGATTAGATTCATGAAGTCTTTTGTCAGGTGGCTCATACCTCTTTTTGCCTTTTGTCTGTATTTCCTGCAGATAGCCAGAAATAGAATGTAGATGCTTTTCTTTTGTTGTAGGAAGGAAAAGATCCTATGAGACAGGCAAAAAGATCTTTAATCAGAGAAATAATAAGTTAACCATATGAAGTGCATTTGAGTTTTCATGGGGTGCCAAAGACATTCTGAAACATTTGAAGTGAGAGGCAGTCGATGTCTTAAGGTAGTCGATGTTTTAAGTTAAAAGACAATCAATGTTCAAATAGAGTTGATGTTTAAACGTAATTGATGTTCAAAGAGAGTTGATGTTTAAACGTAATCGATGTTCAAACGTAATCGATGTTTAAGTGAAATGTAATCGATGTTTAAGATAATTGTTGTTTAAGTGAAATCGATGTTCAACTGAAGTCGATGTTTGAATGAAATCGATGTTGAACCGAAATCGATGTTTGAATGGAGTTGATGTTTAAGTGAAATTGATGTTCTAAATGAAATCGATGTTGAACCGAAGTTGATGTTTGAATGGAGTCGATGTTTAAGTGAAATCGATGTTCAACCGAAATCAATGTTCTAGTGAAGTCGATGTTCTGAATGAAATCGATGTTTAGATGAAGTTGATATTTTAATGTAATCCATGTATGTAATCGATGTAATAACAAAACAGTAATCGATGTGGCACTCAATCAGTAATCGATGTGCATTGAACAACAATCGATTTAGCTTTCTAGTGCAAATCGTGAAACGATAGTGTCATAGTATGTTGTATTTATGAGGAAAACATGATATTAAATATATTCATGATATTTAAGTTAATCATGAGTTTTGTTATCACCAAAATAAAGGATAAAATATAAGAGTGGTTCAACAAGAACTGTATAGGATTGAAAACAATGCTCAATGGTGCCAGTCACTTTAAAACAATGCTCAATGTGTCATGTAATTATCTTTTAAAGTGTTCTTTTATTTTTGTTTTTTAAAGGATAACAATCCATTTGGCATCTTTTGTGTTAATCTCAGTTGAAGTGTGACTTAATGACATTATTGAAATATGTTCAATGACTTAATGTCGTTAGTGACTATTATGTTCAGTTCATGTGGATCTTTTGAAATGTAACTTTCCTTTGATCAGTTCTTCATTGGTTGTGTGAATGAGGCTGGTATAATGTGTGTGGCAAATCAATGACAATAATTAGAAGTCACTAATATAACATCAAACAATTACAAATAATCTCCTCTTACAAATAATTTCCTCTTAATCCCCTCTCTCATTACAAAAAAGACACATTTCATTCACTAATTATAGTGAACAAGATAATACAGCAAGCCTAACCCCATTAAGTACAAAACTATCCATTTGAATCCCAATTTTAGTTGGGCATCATTCCCTCTGCCATTACCAATCGTTGTGACCTCCATCTTCGCTTGTATTATATCAATTTTTCTCTCTAGAATAGTCAACTTCTTCTCAATCAATGATTTCATAGAATTTATATGATGCTTCAAGTCCACGGTGTTATGATGTGCATAATCAATCTAGACACACACACAAAAAAACCACAGCAATCGTCTTCTTGCAAACAAATAGATAAACATGGTCTCTCAATCAAAAATTGTAGGATAAAGATGTTTAAGATTTTTCACCGAATAGCTTGTGAACTATATACCTTCCACTTTTCACACCTATAAAATCTTCTTCCTCTATTTGTTTCTTGAGACGAAATGCATATCCTACACCTCTTCCGACAATAGCATTCTAGAACTTTATAACATTCAACTATATTTAGTGAAGGTCTAAAACTAGATTGTCTGGTAGTCTGAGAATCACTCATCTTCTTCATTCTTCTACAAAAACTCATATCTTGTGTACTTTAACCTGCTAAAATCTGTTGGTTGCTAGTAGCACCTACGTTGTAGATCTAGCTGCAGCCGTATGCTTTCTTATGTTCAGTGATGTCATAGACCTAGTTGTAGACCTAATTGTAGTCATCTTCCAGCTTGGGTTCTTATGAGTACCTGGCAACGACAATGTTGCAAACCCAATTGCAGTCGTCTTCTTCCTTCGGTTCTACGTGGGTAGCTGACAGCGGCACAACAATGTTGCATAAGGCCACTATAGTCCTCTTTTCTGTTCAATTGAGAGAGAGAGAAGGAGGGATACAACATTCTGTCATGGTCGTCTTGGCTTCCGTAAAGGTGTAAGATTGAGAGGGTATTTTTTAGGTGTTAGACCCCGAATTTTATCCTCTTTTATGTGTATATATATATATATATTTAAGTGCATAAGATAATTCATATAGAAATGAGCAATTAGCTGAGTTGAGAAGTACTATGAATACTAAGCATCTTAGACTTAGAATATTTGAATAATATTATGCATGTATTTTCTAATATTGAAGCATATCGTGTGCTACTTATTTCCTGGATATTGTGTGTGATATATAAAGTACATATGTATATACATATATGCATGTATATGTACGTTATCTTACGCACGTGATATTTGCCTATCCAATTTGATAAGGCCCTCGACTTATCTTTATTTGTTATGCGTGTGGAATTGTGCTTGTGTGTAATATCATGCATGCATATGTAGATATCTATGTACATATCAGCTAGGTGTACTTGTGAATGCACGTGTATGTTTAGTTGTGAACGTTGCTCGATTATATGTGTATATATGTATGTATATTATCTTATGCATATGATAATAGTATACCTAATTCTAAGCACCTGACATCTTGGTATACTTAAGTATGCATGTGTATGATTAGTGTAAACGTTGTACTTATGCATGGTGTAGTTGATGTGTACATTGTGCTTAGTGCATTGCATGTACATGTAGGGTGCAAGTATGATTTTCTGCATTGTTTTGTCTTCTGGCCGTAGAGGAAGTTGGCGTCAACATGGGTGGACGCCCATGATGAGTAAACGTCCATGTTGATGGACGCCTACACCTAAGTAAATGGCCAGTGATGTGGACGTTTACTTCTCTGGTTTTCTGTGCTCAGCAGGCCCAGGAATTTCGGGATGGTCTTCCTCCCTGGTTGGGGAGACGTTTCTTCAACGTCTCATCCATCAGCCCTGCGCAATACCTCAACCCTCACCCTATAAGCAACCCAATCCTGCAACCTGAAGGGTCCCCTTGGCCCTTTGAAAAATGAAACCCTAGCTATGGGAGAACAAGAGAAGACCTAGAGTTGGTGACCTTTGATCCTTCGACTGGAGGTGCAAACAAGGAGCTACAACGTCTGGAGGACGGCCAATACATCCAAGAAGAGATCCCAGCTCCGAGGTGCCATCTACATCGACAGGAGAAGAGGATCGAAGGAGTTTCTGAACACCTTTTTGGCAAGGCCGAGAAGGGCTTCATCAGCTTATTCCGATCTTTGTAGATTTATTTGAGAGGCAAGTAAACCTAGATCTTGATCCTGTACATGTCCCTTGAGTCTTAGTATTTTTACGAATTTTTACTCGAGTCCTGGAACCCCACATTCACCAAATCCCTGGAGCTCGGTCTGTGTCTTGCACAGACAGAAACTTGGCGTCAATGCCTTGACGCCAAGATCTCTAGTGTGCATCCAGCGATCTTGCCGTCCAACTCCTTGAACGGCTAGACACTACCGCCAAGTTCTTCAGTGAAGAACAGTGAACTGTTCTGCCTTAAGTAATTATTTTTCTGGACTTTGACGCATGAGGATATAATGTAATTTTTATATGTTATGTAAAATAGCTAATGTGATGTGTGTGGAAATTTTTGTGTTTTTCTGTGGATGGCATAAATTATTAGATTTATTGAAATACATGTTGGGGAAAAATAGATTATGCATGTTCACCTACTGTCTACATGATTCCTGAGGAATTAATGCCCTAGATTTTTCTATACCATGTGTATATGCGTCAGTCCATGTCCCAAAATTTGGGAATTTTCCCATGAATATGAAACTTGTTATATTTCTGTATTAGAAAATAGAGAGCATGCCTAGATGGTTTAAAACTTTGGAAAATTTGCATGTTGTGTAAAAATTTCGGGGAAAATTTTGTGACATTATAAATGATAGGTACAAACCTGTGAATGGTCGAATCAAACATTCACGTTATGTTCCATGATAAATTGAATTATAAATGGCATGAGATTGACTGTTTTAATTTCTGTAAATGTAATATGATTCAGAAAAATATGAAAATTGTATGTGTGATCATAAACCTGAAATTAGTCTGTGGTTAAATTCTTATATTATTGGATTACTGTATAGTACTTTATGAAATTTCTATGCGAAAATGAATCCTTAAAGCATGATATTATGATTTTGATTGATAATGTGTTTTCCCCACATGATTAGTGTAAATTTACTGAATGCTTAAACTCTGTGGGTAGTATCATGATTAGGTTAACTGAAGTTATGTATAATTGATCACCAGTGTATGTAAAGTGATTAAGTGATTTATGAAAAGTGTGTGCATAATGAGAGAAAAATGCGAATAAGTAAATGTATAATAATTGGGCCAAGAATGACACTGCTACCCTAGGGGCCTCGAGAGCTGTACATAGAAAAGTCCCTATGGAAGGCTCTATGTGATATAAGTTTGTCCCAAGGGCATTGGGGAAAACCCGGAGGTGAACAAGTACTCTAGACAGGGTGGAGAGTGCTTCTCCCGGTCTGCGCAGTTACCAAGACTCACCACTACATTGCCTAGGTGGTGAGTATGTGTATGAGTTATGTGACATAAGTTATGTGATTGAGTTATGTGACATGGGCTATGTGACATAAGTTATGTGATATGAGTATGTGACATAAGTTATGTGACATGGGCTATGTGACATAAGATATGTGATATGAGTTATGTGACATGAGTCATGAGTATGAGATGTTCGTTGTGTCCTCTATTGGTAGTTAGGACTATGTGTCATGGCATCTTTAAATTATTGAAATATGAGTAAATGCATAATGATATACAAAAGTGACATGTGATGAGTACAATGACATGAAATGTGATGTGTGAAAATGAAAGAGTAAGTAATGTGAGGATTATGTGAAGAGTAGAGATAGTGCTAATAAGAATGTGCTTGCATGAGAAAACAAATATGTTAATGTGGTATGCTCGTGAAAGTTCATGTATTGGGTACCTTCGTCGCAATATCATGTTTAGCACCATGTCATGTAAATTATTTCTATTCATGTGATAGCGCATGTAAATAAATATATTTGACCCTATTATTCGTGTAATACGAACAATAAATATGAGAAGCTACCTAATGAATGAGATTGTGTGCGAATAAATCTAATTCCATGCAATTAAATCCAATTCATGTCAAAACAACAAGTAAAGTATGGTTAGGAATGTGATAAACATAAGTAAGAATGTTTACATTCCATGCTAAGAGTGATGAGTAATTAGCATAGAGTTTCATGTTTAAATCGGTTGGATTTGCCAATCAATTGACGATATTCTAGACCTTACAATTCATGCTATGAACTATGAAACCATGCATATGAGAATAAATTACATTAAAAACCAGCAAGTGAAATGTGAAATTCCATATGAAAGGTACATGTGAAAAAGTGAATAGTCATCATGTTTGGTTGCTCATTTCCTTATGTCAACTTCCATGTTCTAATTGTAAAATTATATCATGAAATAGATAATTGTGTGAATGAATGTCTCATGTTACATGTAAATAGAACGTATGTACAAGTGTATAGCATTAGCATCCATGATTTAGAATAAACATGTGATAGAACAAAGCATGGTTAATGATTCAAAATCATGTGATAGTTGAATGTGTGTTCCATGTGTATTCTTGTAATATGAATGATAGTGTGTATACTTTAGTGTCTAATAGCTTAATGTGAAGGTGGCATGTTTGAGTTTAAGTCTTTGTTTTACTTGTTGAGCCTTTGGACTCACCCTTGCTCCGGCGTACAGGTGAGACAGGTGTTGCTACTTTGGAGGAAGCATAGCGAAGGTCGATCTATTGGAGGAGTAGCTCGTGAGGAGTAGATTTTAGTTGTACTTTTCTTTCTCAGCTTGAACAATATGTTGTATGGACAATCATTTTGGACAATGTAATTTCATTATCATGTAACAATGGGGATGCTGTCAATTTATTTTGCTATATAGACTGTGGAATATGTGATGGTGATGAGCCCAAGTTGAATTGTTTATTTTAAACTCCGCTGTAGTAAATTCTATTCACGTACGTTTCAACCTATCGGCTAGCGTTGGGTTTTATCCCACTATAATGACGCCCTTTATACCGATGGGGATTGGTATAATCGTACCGGTATGAAGAGGGTCGTTACATTAGGTATTTCACAATGACTAATAATTTCCATCAAAGATGTACACTCCAATGTTCATTTTGGAAATATGGATCATGGACAATTAGGAATCTAGTAATCATGTTATTGCAGCATCCATATATTGTCTGTGGAACCTTATTTTTTTCTACAAAAAAAAGTCATTTAAAAAGAAAGAGTGATGAATTCACCCATTAAACACATAATCATAATTATCATTTTTCAATGAGGCCAAACTCTGGATGGAGCATGACCCGCTTCTCATCCCAGAGTGGGCATGTACCATATGATGGAGTTCCCACCTACATCATCATGTGTATTGTGGTGTTTTTTAATATGCTTGACCCTCTTTAAGAGATGACATTTAGAATAGAGGTGGAGTTGACTTTTCATGAATGATGAAAGAAAATGAACCTCATTGAAGAGAGGGGCTATATTTTTTTAGTGCATTAAGTCAGTTGGTCTAGTTTTTTAGATTGTATAGACACGACTTTGAATTCGAAATTTAAAATGCATGACTAAATTCTTACTATTTATAAATATTGAAAAAATCTCTTTATAAATTTGACAAACCTAAGTATTGAAATCCTCTTTTACTTAGTATACGACGAAGCGTCTAATCAACTAAGTTACTCCTAATGTATAGGAGAGTGACTATATATTTATCAGATCAGTCCAAATCCTCTAAGTGTAAAGGAGGACTAGGCTTTAGCAGTCACCAATAGAAAGGCATTAAGTATCCCAAGTCTATTTTACAAAACACCTTTTTACTTGGAAACCAGTTCTTTAGATTAAATACACTCATAAACATTAAGATACAACCATATGTACTAAAATATAACCATAAATTAATTGAAATACAAGCATCAAAATACAATCATAAATACTTGAATACAACATTATGTTTACAGTTGTGTTATAATGTTATGGTTGTATTCTCATGTTTATAGTTGTATTCTAGTGCTTATGATTGTATTCTAATAAACATTCATCAAAATACAAGTATAACACTAGAATACATCCATAAACATAACATTGCATTTAAATGTTTATGGTTGTATTTTAGTGCGTATAGTTGTTTCCTAATGTTTATGGATATATTTTAACAAAGGTCTTTTAAAAAAGTAGCTTAAGACACTTGGCGCCCTCTTATTAGTGATTATTAAAGTTCTATCTTCCTTTGCGCTTAGAGGGTCTAAATTCGTATCCATCCTTTTTTAACTTCCGATGACTCTTAATTTCTCATAAGAAGAAAAAAACCCAGTCCTCACCCTACAAATGATAGCTCGACATAAGACCATGCACCAAAAGCATGCACAACACTTGCAGTGCTGGATCTTTGGCCAGAATCAAACAGCTAAACTACATAGCCTAATATGCAGAGATTTAGCCAACGTGACCCGTCAACAACTTACGTACCACTATCAATTCATTTGACCATCTTTTCTTGTATCGATAGCATCTGTGAAGGTTGTCGAATAAGAAGACCAACAATAGATTGGTCCTGAACTGTGGGTGGTGCCTTGAAGGGATCAATACATGAGTTGTGTGAGTACCCGGTCACACACAGCTAGATTAGAATTGAAGCTAGATATACTCTCGCTTCGTTTGTAAGCCTACACTATACGCTCTCTTTGATACTAGTGTCAACTTGGAAACACCTTTCTCCATATGGTTTAACAATAGTTGTTCTCACTTTAAACAACTATTTAAATTAACGTGCTTTTAAAGTAATAGAAATTATTAATTTTGATTTGTGTCAAAAAATTACAATTATGATGTAATGATATATTTTCAAATTTTATAAAAATCAGATTTTAATTATATATTTTCAAATTATGTTGTAATGATTTACTATTGATGATCCGAACATGATTTGTAGTAATTCTTTTTTATTTAAATAAGGAATTTTATCATAATAACATATACATCATATTTAGTAGAAATATGATATAAAAAAAATAAATATAACTGAGTTTGTCCTAAATTTATATTTTTGTCATTTAATAATTATATAACTGCATTGTCCAACTAAGTTAAAAATAATTTTCTCTTTGTCCAAGACAATCCACATCATCTTTAATTTCTCTCATTGTTGGCACTAAGTATTTATCATAGACTAATGGTGTTACATATAATTGTTTCTATACTACCAATATTTGTTTGTGTATATGCTTATAACTAATTCTACTTGCCTACTTGCCTACTAAGTATTTATCATAGACTAATGGTGTTACATATTATATATATATATATATATATATATATATATATTGATGCGTATGTTCTCGGTAGGTCGGCTAAGACCCGAGCCAAGCCGACCACACGGAAGATAAGGTGACGACCTTTCTCAAAACGGCAGCTATATGCGATCAGACGAGTATGGCCCGGCGGTTCAAACGTATCGACCGCCTCAGACCATCTTTCAAAGCTCGGCCAAGACGATCTCTCAGCACGGTTTTATCCGACCTGGTGCCTTTGTGCACGACATGCCCCGAAGTGGTACTCGCGACTGAAGTTGAATGGCGGTCGAGCTACGCTCGACCCATCCGACCTATAGTCATCCTAGCAGCAGTCAGTTATGGCAGTTATGACAAGAGCGGTCTGACAGCTCTTCCGATCGTGGGATGCCCGGAAGACAGCTCATCCGACCGCGGGATGCCCAAAAGACAGCTCATCCGACCACGGGATGTCCGGAAGACTCGTCCCCCCGAAGCCCGCGCGTGCGGTAATCGTGGCTATGAAGGGCGCGACCTTTGAGAGCTCGCCAGCGGGAGTCGGTTACGCACCATCAAAGGCAGTACAGCTGTCAGTCATCCCCCCACTATATAAGAGGCAGACACTCCACAGGCGTAGGTACGCTATTCTCCCCCCACGCTAGGCCATTCTGCACGGCTAGCAACTGACTTGAGCTTCAGAGTGTCTCCCCGCCGAGCCCACTCGGCGGGCTTTGCAAGTCAGGTCGTGAGCTCAGGAGCAGCGTCACACGTCGGCCAAGCACGCCTCAGAAGGGATTCATCGGCTTGGTTGTCTCGGCTCAGTCTGGCGAGAAACGCCTCAGCGGTCACCTCAGCAGGAGCCGACCTATGTTATTATAGCAGTAACATTGGCGCCATCTGTGGGAACTCGTTACTAAAGGTCAGTACGGTTCCCCTCACATCCCACCATTTTGCAATTGCCCACTATCGGCGGGAATTATGGAGCACCTGAGCGTCGTCCGCGATCGACTAAGGGGGCCGACCTTGATCGAACAAGGGTATTCTGATGGGAACATCAAGAGCCGTCTCAGGGGGCAGGGGACGAGTTTTTTAGCGTCGTCTTGAGTAGAAGGCCCCCATCTTCCCCAGTTGATTGTGTCGAAGACCCGGGGGCCTGATGGTCGGCCTTACATCATCCGCGACCTGGATTTACGAGATTTAGTTATGTTAATGTATTCTGAGCATCGGACTCATGATAAGCGATTAGACCCGGCCTCTGGGCCGACGAGTTGGCTACAAAGAGCAGGTTAGTCACTTTGAAAACCCCACGGTATTTTGTTGTGATCTGCCATTAAAAATGATGTCCCAATCGCATTTCCACTGAATGATCGAAATTGGACGAGCCGATTCGCCCTTACGATGTGAAAGCAAGTCAAAAAATGGACGTGGTCGCTTCGGCACACGTAGACGTAAACGTCGTGTTCGCTGGACGAGGTCGCTTAGGCACTCGTCAGGAACTGAGAGATGACGTTCGACGTGATTTGAAGGCGTGGTCGCTTAGGCACACGTAGACGTGAACGTCGTTCGCTGGACGAGGTCGCTTAGGCACTCGCCAAGAGCTGAGAGACGACGTCTGATGTGATTTGAAGGTGTGTTCGCTCTGGCACACGTAGACGTGAACGTCGTGTTCGCTGGACGAGGTCGCTTAGGCACTCGTCAGAACTGAGAGACAACGTCCGACGTGATGTGAAGGCGTGTTCACTCCGGCACACGTAGACGTGAACGTCGTATACGCTGGACGAGGTCGCTTAGGCACTCGTCAGGAACTGAGAGACGACGTACGACGTGATGTGAAGGTGTGGTCGCTTCGGAACACGAAGACGTAAACGTCGTGTTCGCTGGACGAGGTCGCTTAGGCACTCGTTAGGAACTGAGAGGCGACGTCCGACGTGATTTGAAGGCGTGGTCGCTTAGGCACACGTAGACGTAAACGTCATGTTCGCTGGACGAAGTCGCTTAGGCACTCGTCAGGAACTGAGAGGCGACGTCCGACGTGATTTGAAGGCGTGGTCACTTAGGCACACGTAGACGTAAACGTCGTGTTCGCTGGACGAGGTCGCTTAGGCACTCGTCAGGAACTAAGAGACGACGTCCGATGTGATTTGAAGGCGTGGTCGCTTAGGCACACGTCGCGTTCGCTGGACGAGGTCGCTTAGGCACTCGTCAGGAACTGAGAGACGACGTCCGACGTGATTTCAAGGCGTGGTCGCTTAGGCACACGTAGACGTGAACGTCGTGTTCGTTGGACGAGGTCGCTTAGGCACTCGTCAGGAATTGAGAGACGACGTCCGACGTGATGTGAAGGCGTGGTCGCTTCGGCACACGTAGACGTGAACGTCGTGTTCATTGGACGAGGTCGCTTAGGCACTCATCAAGAACTGAGAGACGACGTCCTATGTAACGTGTAGTTCAACCAGATGACGACATACAATTACACGAGTGATAATGAAAGAGGTACGTATTTTCATTACTGATAACAAGGGGGTACATCGCGGGGCTAGCTGACGCATACAAAAACATGAGCACTTAATCGGCGACGATGTCATCAGAAGCGACTTGAGTCTCGGTGGCAATAGCCTGATCAGTGATAGCGGCCTCGAAAGCATCACCGGGAACCTCCTCGGCCCCTGCAGCTTGCGTCCCGATGGCGCCTACAGCCTGGTCATCCTCAGCTTCCCTGCGGACCCGTCTTCATCATCTCCTAGATCAGGCAGATCGTACTCGGGGTGGATCTTTCGGATGCGCTCGAGGCAGTGATCGTATCCCGCCTTGAAGAGTTTGTCCACCTCTTCATTCAGCTCCTCGAAATCGCGATATTCCGCGATAACCCTATCACGCTCCTCCTCAGCCAGCTTTGAGCCTTGAGCCTTGGCCGCTGCAAGCAATTCCTCCTTCGTGCGAAGAGCCTCTTTGAGATCCTCGACGGCTCGTGTCGCCTGAGCGGCATCCTCCTTGGCTCTCTTCGTCTTCAGTCGTTCAGCGTCCAAGAGCGTCTCGACTTCTCGGCCCCCTTAGCCTTATTTGTGGCCTCGAGGACTCGCAGATTGGCTACCGCCTGAGACTTCTCGGCCTTTTTAAACAGGGCCTCGACGAGACCTAGTTGAGTCTGCACGGAGCTATAGAAGTCTTCCACTATTTCGTTCGTTCTCTTGGCCGAGGAGCAAGCCAGCGCACTCGCCGGGGTCGCCCGACGAGCCCATTCGGTCGCCGAAAGCTCGTCCATCCGCACTGACGCCGGACGGGAGCTCGTGATCGGCTCATCATGGTGATCGCCAGCCGGTTGCTCCATCCGTTGTTCTCGTCCCCCTCCTCTAGACATCATCGGTCGAGGATCCGACGATCGGCGTTTTGCATCCCGAGCTCGGTCTCCAGCTTGCTCCTCCCTAGAACGCTTGGATGGCCTTGAGGCGCTCTTTTTGCCGCGACCCGAGAACCTCTGTGCTTCTCGATCTACGAGCAAGATCCAACGTCTTGGGCCAACGTCGGGAGCAGCCGACGACTTGCCCTTGTCGGCCTTTACTGCGGGGAGAAGCAGGTGGTCAGTGTTCAACCGCAGTGTAAAGATGATGTATCACGTATCGCAACATCGGAAGGGAAGTTAGACCTCTGTCGGCCTGGGCAATCAACTTGAATAGCTCGTCTGAAGGTTGGTACAGGTCGGGGGGGTCCAACACCTGTAACGAATCAAAATCCGCGAGCTCGAATTCTACGAGGCTCGGAGCTCTGAAGGCTTTGTTGCGTATGTTTACCGATGACCAAGTGGTCGGAAAAGGCCACACTATCGAGCAGTGAACGAAGACGAAGTGCCTCTTCCAGTTATGGACAGAGGAAGGCATTTGGCCCAGGATTTGTCGGCCAGACCGAGCTGCAAAGTACAGCCAGTCGCCAAAAGCTTTCACTGAGAAGCAATAGAAGAAAAGCCGCGAGGTCGGAAGGACCTTGGCAAGAGCACAAACTGCTAGAAAGCCGACGATCGACCTCCAGGAGTTAGGAGTCAGCTGAGACGGGGCGACCCCCAGTTTGAGGAGGAGGATAGTAGTGAAAGGGTGTAGAGGGAACCGAAAGCCTGCTCGAACGACCTCGGTGTAGACACAAACTCCACCTTCCATAGTGTAGTGGGCACGGAGCTGTTCCGAGGCGTACACCGTGAAACCCTCGGGGAAGACAAGACCAGGGTGAGTCTTCACCCATTTGATGGTCTCGTCGTCGGTCTCACAGCTAGCGTCGGCTACATTGTCGGCTTGCCGACGAGAGCCTGAGGTATGGGAAGAAGGCTTCTTGGGGATATATGACCCAGAAGTAACCTCGACAGAAGACTGCTCGGGGTTATCCGACGACTGGCCATCGTGCCGAGAAGTCGATGAAGAGATTTCCTCAGAAGGAAGAGAATCCCCGGACACGGAAACTTCGCGAGAACGAGGGCTCGAAGAGGAGAACGTACAGGAGCTTGGAGACATTGCTTACCTCGGAAGGAAGCAAGCGAAGAACGAGAGCACGGAAGGTCGGCGCCGCTGTTGTCGGCACGTCGGTTGGTCGACCGGAGAGTAGTCGCGCGCGAAAGCAAGGGCAAGCTTTCGGCAGCAGACCCTGATATTTATAGGGCCGGGGGGCCAATCGAATTTGGCAGTAGAGATCTGACTTCTACGTCAACGATTAAGATCTACCCACGTGTCATTACCGGATTGGCTGTGGGGTGACCCCCCGGATGCCGATCCGCGCAACCAGCGAGGAGCGCCATGATGGCACTCGAGGAACTAGGCGGTGATATGATGACTGCGCCGCGTACGAAGCGTCGCAGGGCGGTCAGAAGCGACGTTCGACGGTTCTGACGGACCCATGACGTGTCATTATGGCAGGGCGGTGTCCGGCGCCGTTGTGATAGGCCACATGGGTCAGCTGCACCCTGTGGCAAAGCAGGCGCTTACAACAGGAAAAATGTAGCTTCACCTCGGCCTGCATTCACGGTCCAATGACGGTTGTGGTCATAGAGGTCCGAGCCGACCTCAAGAATTGACCCCAGTAGTCATAGAGGTCCAAGCCGACCTCAAGAATTGACACCTTCAGTAGTCATAAAGATCTGAGCCGACCTTAAGAATTGACACCTTCAGTAGTCATAGAGATCTGAGCTGACTTCAAGAATCGACGTTTCAGTGGTCATAGAGCTCAGAACCGACCTCAAGGATTGACGAGTGGTTTTGAAGTAATAAAGGTCCTAGCCGACCGCAAGAAGTTGACAAGTGGTTTGTCAGAGGTCTGAGCCAACCTCGAGAATTGGCTGTCATGGTCTTGATTCAAACATGTTTGTAGTCATAAAGGTCTGAGCCGACCTCGAGGATTGATTATACAAATTATACAGGTCGGAGCCGACCTTAATAGGCGACTTGAAGAGGTCAGCAAGATTCCAAATCGAGAAGAGCGCGGTTCAGATTCTAACACATGGCGCGAATGGATTGGCCGCCGAGCGATGCCTCGGATCTAATCAGCGCGGGAAGCGAGAAGTGAATCATGGCTCGCGAGAGTTGAGGAGACGGTGTGGCAGGTAGCAGGCCAGCACTGACAGCGTGACTATGTAGTGCTAAGATGGCCACGTGGGTTGGCACAATGACGAGGCGAGGGTGTGTATTCTTTAACAGCTTCACCTCGGCCTACGATTCGCAATCCGATGCGAACCTGGGGGGCCAATGATGCGGTATGTTCTCGGAAGGTCGGCTAAGACCCGAGCCAAGCCGACCACACGGAAGACAAGGTGATGACCTTTCTCAAAATGGCAGCTATATGCGATCAGACGAGTATGGCCCGGCGGTTCAAATGTATCGACCGCCTCAGACCATCTTTCGAAGCTCGGCCAAGACGATCTCTCAGCACAGTTTTATCCGACCTGGTGCCTTTGTGCACGACATGCCCCGAAGTGGTACTCGCGACTGACGTTGAATGGCGGCCGAGCTACGCTCGATCCATCCGACCTATAGTCATCCCAGCGGCAGTCAGTTATGGCAGTTATGGCAAGAGCGATCTGACAGCTCATCCGATCACGGGATGCCCGGAGGACAGCTCATCCGACCGCGGGATGCCCGAAAGACAGCTCATCCGACCGCGGGATGTCCGGAAGACACGTCCCCCCGAAGCCCGCGCATGCGGTAATCGTGGCCATGAAGGGCGTGACCTTTGAGAGCTCGCCAGCGGGAGTCAGTTAAGCACCATCAAAGGCAGTACAGCTGTCAGTCATCCCCCCACTATATAAGAGGCAGACACTCCACAGGCGCAGGTACGCTATTCTCCCCCCACGCTAGGCCATTCTGCGTGGCTAGCAACTGACTTGAGCTTCGGAGTGTCTCCCCGCCGAGCCACTCGGCGGGCTTTGCATGTCAGGTCGTGAGCTCGGGAGCAGCGTCACACGTCGGCCAAGTACGTCTCAGAAGGGATTCATCGGCTTGGTTGTCTCGGCTCAGTCTGGCAAGAAACGTGTCAGCGGTCATCTCGGCAGGAGCCGACCTATGTTACTATAGCAGTAACATATATATATATATATATATATATATAATATATATATATATATAAATTATAAGCTATTTGTACTTGTAATTAGGTTACTTTGACAATCGTAAAAAATTAGAGTATAATATTAAGGAAAATATACACAATGTGCACAACATAATTATTTTTATTAATTTCTTAGAATTACTTTGATAATCTATAAAATTCAAAGGCATAACTAAACTATAGTATTTTCTAAGAAATATATCAAAAAAGAAGTTGAGGGAGAAGAGAGGAGAGGATGAGAGCTTTGGTGAGTGAGAGATAGCATGTGAGAGTTTTCTGGGAGTTTAAAGGGACGAGCAGCTAAATAACGAGAAAAAAAAACACTAAGAGAAAGAGAGAGAGAGAGAGAGAGAGAGAGAGAGAAAGAGTCAAGTTGAGATCTGACAAATTGATATATGAGAGATAAAGATAAAATTAAGATATTTATTGATGACTCATTTCTCCTACACTATGTGAATTAAAAATCATAATGATAAAATATTTTTGATGATTTCTTACGCACTACAAAAAGAGTATATGACAATACATATTTTTGACCGTATATCATAGAAGTCAGTATTAAATTAACCATAAATAAAATTATATTAATAAGTTCATCTCTAAAAACCGTACAGAAAATAAAGTTTTTAAACTTGGTAGGTTTGCAAATTAAATATTTTTATTTCTTTGAGAAAAGTTACTTCATTGTTTATATTTTATTTAAAATATTTATCTTGTAATTATCATCAGATGTTTAAAAGTGAAATGATTGATAAATAAATAAATAATTGGTTAATGGTTAAGAAAGTCATCCCATGTCGAGTTAGAGAGAGAGAGAGATAGAGAGAGAGAGAGGAGAGAGAGAGAGAGAGAGAGATTGTACTAAAAATAGAGAGGAGAGCGAGAGAAAAAGATGGAGAGTCAGAGTGGGAGAGAGAATAATCAATATATATTAGATTAAAATAGAGAGAAGAATCTAGGTGAAATAAAATTAAAATAATTATTAAATTACAGAAAATAAAAAATAAGAGTTCACCAAAAAGAAAATGACGAAAATGAAAAGAACTCAGCTTCTATATAACTAGTTATAGATAGATTGTAGATTAATGTTGTGCCTGTTGTGGACTGCATGTGATAGAGAACGTAAGCTTAATCTCTCACCTAACCTCATGCATCTTTGTGCACATTTCAAGCAGTCACATTTGCGTAGGGAGATCTATTACCCAAGCTTTTTTTTCATTCTACGGGCGGTTTTACAAGATATTGGAATTGGACTTCTTGATAATTTATAAGTGATACTTAAATTTATGTCGAGTATAATTGAGAGAGAGACATGACCAGTTCGAATTCTAGCAGATATATACCTAACTCATCATTTCCAATGTTGGAGGCCATTATTTCATCGAATTTCATGCTGGTCTTCACTTGTAGTAAGAACGAAGCAAACTAGGATTTGTACCACCTTTCTCATTCCTTCCTGCCCCCGTACTCCTCCCGCATCCACTTCACAAAATATTAATGTTGATATCTACAATCTAGAAGTATTATTATCCTAAAAAAACAGGGCACTAAACTCAATTCTCCTTTTGTGGTCCCATTTCTTAGGATACGAATATTACGAAAAGCCAATTGTAAATAATCAAGCCTGGCGTTTTTTTGTTAAGGTCATATCTAAGTCAAGTTAATTATTCTGACTTCTAGCTAAATATGTAATACATAGCACATTGGATGTTTTTAAATTGAGGTGGAGAAATGAAAGCATAGGGGGGATGATTGACTACATGCTCTTATTTAATAACCTTTTGTGTTAAAAATAGGGAGGAAAAATGATTTTCTAAATGAAGGCTTCATTACTAGGTTTGGGACCCAACGCCAACCCCAAAGTGAGGAATGCAATAGCCTCCGCAAGCAGGGCAAGAGCCTGTTGACGCCGATCACATGCTCCTTGTTACCTTATCCAGCCATCCCTACAATAATTCCCTTCGCATCCACCTCTTCTCCGTAGAACCTTACATCTCAAACTGCCATTAATCCCTGGCAACATTCCAAGTTATCTAATTATATCTCAAGTTTTTTTTTTCAGAGAATTATAGAATACAGACCTCAAGATTCATTTGCATTAACGCCATTCTACCTGTATTCATTCAAATGAACTAGTCTATTTTATTAATCACGCTTGGAATTAACCCTAAAGTAATAATTATATGTTAATATATAACTCTTATTAGTCAATTAATGAACCTTACAAGTTGATGTGCTTGGCAAATAGGATATCACTACTCGACGTCTCGTTCACAAGGAGTTGTGGTACCTCCATGGGCGGGAAGCATTATTAGTGTACAACCCCCAGTCCCACCCGACAAATGAAGGCATCTTCTCCCTATCGAACCACCCCCACCCCAGCGCTATTTACATTAAAGTTTATCTTAGCACTCGTTAAGGAGGCGGTATGTAGTGATTCTGGATATTTATGTTCAACAAGACACCATATCCAGACTCGTCTCCAGCAAACAGATCGAAGTTTTGCCAGAGATATCTCACACAAGTATCTAGTAAAAATATAAAAGATAATCACATGAACATAAGATACAAGAAAGTACATATTCTCATATTCATTCACAACAAATTACACTGTCTCAATACATTATTACATGTCCCAGAGAGAAGTATAACTATCTGAGGCATATCCCGAGGGAGCAAATCTCACACAACACTAACTACGACTCATTGCTGGTGGTATAAGTCTCCCACAAACGCCACTACGAGCCAACACACGGCTAACACTTGAAAAGAACTGTAAGAGAGTGAGCCTCAATAAGTCACAGGCTCAGCAGAGACCTCCGAAAAATAACAACTAAAAACTGAAGAGACATCAACCGCAAATGGTCTTACTGGAAACACCAATAGCCAAATCACAACATAATCGCATTAAACATAATTAAATTGTAATTAAATAAAACTCACTATCTAACACAGTATGCAGAAACTAAAGAAACTAATAGGACTGGTATAGAAACATCAATCCACAACAACAACAGCAATACCTAAGCCACAAGCCTCACAGACGAACCACAAGCACAAGGGTATCAGGACTGCTAATAAGGAGCTAGTCCATCATACCCTAAAACAACGAACACCCCGGAAGACTTGTAACGACCCTCTTCATACCGGTACGATTATACCAATCCCCATCGGTAAAAAGGGCGTCGTCACAGTGGGACATGTACCCAACACTGATCAATAGGTTGATATGTACCTGGATATCAATAGAGTACAACAGAATAAAATAAACAACTCAACTCTTAACCCATCACCAACACACATTCCACAATCTAAATAGCGAAATGGAAAGACAATGTCCACATTAATACAAAATAAAGAGAACTACAATGTCCAAATATTGTTCATACAATAATCCTTTTTGTGCAAAAGAAAGGTACAACTGGTGACAGCTCCACAAAATAGTCTTCTATATGATGATCCTCGTCACGCTTCCTTCTAGTGCACGATACCTGTCAACCTGTACGCCGAAGCAAGAGTGAGTCCAAAGACTCAGCAAGCAATACTACCCATGACATACACGTATAATTCATAGGGATTTTACATGCACATTCACAATTTTGAAACATAGCATACTAGTCATTTCCGAAGTTTCAACCTATCATGAAGTTTGACAAGTTTATACATGGATCATGCTTTCATATGTTGTAGGATAAAATTTACCTATCACATGCTCTCTATTCAATTTACTTATGAAACTTGTCTTTAAAGAACCAGGACATGAGAGCTACTAACATGAACATCGTGCACACATGAAAGGAAACACAACTAGCATGGATCTTACATATTTTTAGACAAATACATGGACATTTCTACATGCTTTAGGTTGCTGATTTCACATGATTCAATGGCTATAAATCTACATGAGAGCTACAACGTTGCTAAAATATTCATGTGAACAAACAATCATGCTATCTTGTACACAAACTCATGGTTACCCCTAACAGGATTCTAGACATTTTTGCCCAAAATAACATGATGATAATAACATAAATTCACTAATTTCACATGATTTCAGATTTGTCTCACATGGGTTTCAATAACTATTCTCGCATTTTCAGTTTCACAGATTGCACACTACTCATTCACATTGTTCGCTTTTACACATTTGACATGTACGCAAGTTCACATTACACAATTTACTCATTTCCACATCATTTCTATACCACTTTCACTTATCACATCACGTCGATTGCACTTACCAGTGCATCTTGGGCACTTACCACATGCCATGTTCACATAATTCACACTTTATTCCTTTCTCATTACTTAAACGATTTGCCATGACACATAGTCCTAACCACCAGTAGAGGACACTAACAAATATCTCATAGATCGTGCTCATTCCTTAGCACAGCTCTCAACACAACTCATAACACAACACATGACACAACTCATACACATACTCACCACCTAGGCAATACAGCGGTGAATCTTGGTAACTGCGCAGACCGGGAGAAGCCCTCTCCACCCTATCCAGTGGTACTTGTCCACCTCCGGGGTTTTCCAATGCCTTTGGGACAAACTTATATCACATGGAGCCTCTATAGGGACTTTTCTATATACGGCTCCCGATGCCTCTAGGGTAGCAGTGTCACATAGGCACAACTTTTACACTTTACTCATACCGAGTTTTAACATGTGTTTTACACATAACACTCACATCTCCTTCGTTTTCTCATGCACAATGTGTCTTTGTTTTTCTCCTAAACATGCTACTACAGATTTCAGGAGTTTAACACAGTAAATTCACCAATCAAGTTGGTTTTAGACAATAACTAATCACATTAGATAATATACGTAGATTATCACATTTCACATGAAAATACATAACTTTTTATTTACTGATCAAACGACCTGAAATTTTAACCACATGCTGTTTTCGGGTTCAAGATCCTACACTCAAATTTTCAGATTTTTCTGAGCTAAACAGAATTTACAGAAAATAAAATACCTAATTAGCATGCTATCAACAACTTAAGTTAACATGAGGTCTAACACATCTTGTAATTTAGCCACTTGCTGTTTAAACATAAGTTACTAACATATGCAGGAATTGAGGATACAAAATTACCCTAATTCATACATCTATGGATGAAACCCTACAAACCATTCTTGCATGCTTTTATTTTACCGAACCGAGCTTATTCACAAATTACACAAGCATGGATAAGTTACCAAAATTTGCAAACACATATGCTGACCCACTATTCTTCATGATCAAACCGAAACTAAGGCATTCACACTAATCTAAATCATGAATCATGGATTTTGCAAAATTGTCTACAAGTCATGCTCACAAGTTTACAAGATATCATTATCCCACATTCACCATCACATCCCACATTCATTCACACCACAACTAACCATTTACATAGAGTATAAGCTTTACATATATCCTCATCGCATAAAACATACCGAAATTACTGCATAAGTGGGACAGAACAGCCCACTGTTCTGTCCAGAAGAACTAGGCGGCGGTCTCTGGCCGCTGACTCAGGGTCAGCGGCATGGTCGATGGACGCCAAGCAGGAACTGGCGTCCAGGGACCTTGCCGTCGAATCAGGTCTGTGCAGAAACACAGACCCGAGCTTTAAATCTTGGGTGAAATAGAGGGTCTAGGACTCGAGGAAAATTCCATAAAAATGACAAAAACCACCTAGACTCATACGGGGACACCATGGATAGGTCACTTGCCTTTCAAAAATTCATCTAAGGGATTTATGGCTTGGTGAAGACCTCCTGGGCAGTCCCAAGAAGTTGCAGAACCTCCCTCTAGATCGCCTTCCTCCGGGTTCCTGGGTGATCTCCACGCCGAGGGGATGTCGGGGAAGCCTTCCTCGTTGGTCCAGCAACCTCCTTGCAGCAAGGGGATGCCGGATCAAGGTCCAGGGGTCGGATTTTGAGGGTTCTAAAATGGGTTTTTCTCACAGCTCACCTAGGGTTTTCTCTCCTCTATTTCTCCTCTTGCAAGGTGAAGTGAGAAGTGGGAGAGGCCAAATTCGGGTTCAGACCTCATGAGAGCCCCTCACCCACTCACCATACCGATTTGACAAGCTGAGAGCCGTTGGGGGACATCCCCCAATGGAGGCCATGCCTTGCTCCGGATTTTCTGGCTCTGCAACGCATGCAGGTCAGAGAAGTTGGCGTCCATATCGCTGGACGCCGGAGTTAGTGTTGGCGTCCATGTCTGGACGCTGACACCAGCTCAACGGCCTGGGCTTGACGCCAAGGTGGCCTTCGGCCAGAACCCTAATTATGCAGAAAACCATGCATACCAAGCTTATATACATGCAATATGTATATGGTATTATATCCATACTATCACCAGGCAATACATACCTTATTTATATTTAATATAAACACATTGACGCTGATTGGCCCTTCGGCCAGAACTTAAAACATGCAGAAACCATGCTTACTCTATATATATACATACAACGTATAAGGTGTAACATGTACATTACCATACCAGGCAATCAATATCATTCATACCTAGGCATACACAAGCATACATAAATACACTAAGATAGATGTACGTAGATATCTACCTATGCGTACATGATGTTTTACATAAGTGTGACTCAACACACGGCGAGATAAATGACAAGAATTGCGAGGGCTTTGAAATCATTAGGAGGTGATATGAATTATGTTAGCTAGGAATAATCTATTCGATAAAATAGTCCTTGCACACACACACTTGATTTGACCTATATATAGTATACACACACGGGTGTAGCTTACTTATGTACATTATGCTTGGAATAGATGGATACAACATGCGCACCGGTAATTAGATTAACTTACACAACTTTACCTAACATTGCTTAAGTACTATATGCATAGGATTCCTTAATACGTACTATATGCATAATTTAGCCAATTGGCTATTCTCACCTAAATATCATAAAAATACATGCATGTTATTCTTGAGGAGTATAGAATTTCAATATAAACCACTAATTATACCTACCATGCTTGAACTCTTTATGCATATGCAATGTACGTAGTACAATATTCACATTAGCTAAACCATGCAAATGAGCAACGCTTACAACTAATCATACACATGCATACACAAATACACCAAGGTGTTATGCATGTAGAATTAGGTATACAATTGTCACACGCATAAGATAACGTACATATACATATCTACTTCCTATATTCTCATACAAAATTCCATGAAATAGGTAGTATAGGATACTCTTCAATATTAGATAGCACACGCATAGTATTATCATAATACACCTCTAATTAGTTAATTGTTCGCTTCCACATTAATCATCATATACACCTATGTATACATATATAGATATTCGCACATGCCCATGTTCAAAAGAAGGATAAAACTTATAGTAGGCACAATGAACTACGCATGCTAAGCACACAACAACCGAACACCCAACACACCATTCATATACATACAGATATATAAAGAGAGTAAAAATCCGGGGTCTTACAAGACTACCCTCAAAGGGCACAACACAACAAGTGGAAGGTCCTACAACATGACCTCCAAGAAGCACAGCTCCGCCTCAATACCTAAAAAGACTGGTACACGGTGTACCACAACAAATGACTACCCACAAAGGGTACAAGTACCTACCACCACAAAACCACAACACTCAGAACATCAACACAATTGTGCCTCCAACAAGGCATACCACAGCGAGTCAAACTGCAACCGGTGAGTCACCACTCACAAGCCACAACCACTAGCAAAGCACGAGTCGGAAAGAACGACGTCAGCACACGGGAACGGACTACTGGTTCATGACACCAGTATCCAACCTAGACAACACAACACGAGAACTACCTCTCAGTCTTGCAGTCAAGGATAAAAGATTCAACTGCCGCTCCACAAGCACACAATAAAGCCAAAGAATAGTGGAGTCTAACCAACACCACACCTATAGACCACACAGCTGCAGGCCCATGCCTGGCACTTTTAAGGACTCTGATCCGAGCTCCCTAAAGTGGGGCACTAGAAACACAGGACTAAATGGGGACTAGTACATCTACTGGTGTTCATCCCCCAACAACGAGCGAGGTACAAGCGACCGAACACAACCACAACCCATGAGTCGCTGCCCTATTTCCGTCTTTCCCTCCGCTGGACGTACAACTCAAACACAAGAGTGAGGGTGTCCAGGAAGACGACATAGACCTCGACGATACACACAGTACCGGGACAAATCCCAAACACAACAAACACAACGTGTCTAGCTCATAGAGAACCTGACTAGAGAGGCATTCTGAAATAAGCGTCGGACCACCACACTCAGTAACACACAAACCACACCGATCACTTAACACATTGGTAAAACTTATACCACGATACACTTAACATAACTGGTGCATCACTGGTCACCATGTGACCTCCCAGCAACTAGACACCATTATACACATGAACCACTTGATCATACTATAACCTTGCCTGTCATTGGTCATTTCATGACCTCTATAGCTACACACTTTTATGTACATAAACCACAACATTAACATAATTAACATAAATGACGTAATCAACATAACCTACCAATTAACCAAGCCATTAAACCTATAACATACTTTACTAGTAATGATCAACTTAAAACAACCTTAACAGCCAAGACTAGGTCCACACCAGACCGTCATAGTCCAACCATCACAAACACACCTCAGAAGCTGAATCGCGATGGACACAAACGTCGCTTATCAAATCGCAACGACCCTTCTGGTCGCGTCAACAAGCTTAATGCGACAAGGCCCACGGTCGCGACATAAACGCGACAGCCCAATACATCGCCTTCAAGCCAAACACTACCATGTCGACAGTCGGAGTTTAAATCGTGACATCCCACTCTATCGCGATTACACCAAACCACTCAAAACAGAAGAAATGTGATGCCCCAGAGCGTCGCCTCACAGACACTCAATACAAAAATGTGAGAGACCTATCGGTCGCGTTTCAAACAACCGATAAAAGCTAAACAGTCAGAAGAGAAACGCGATGGACCATCCCATCGCGTTCTCATCAAAACGCGACAGTTCAAACCGTCGCCTTACCAGGCGAACGGCTGAACCCCATTCCCCCTATAGAAACCCATCCACACACCATGCAACTCACACAAAAGCTCGTAAAACGAAGGCTGAGCCACCATACACCATCATATCATGTTTTTAAAGTTGTAAACCACTTAAATAACTCAAAATAAAAGAGGAAGTCTCCCTACCAACTTAACGAGCCCATAAAACGCAAAGAACACCACATTTCCGCCTGCCCACGCTTCGGACGCCCTCCTCACGTGGACCCTGCGCCGGACCAGCCACCAGGAAGCCAGAAAACGCCACAGGAGCTCCACAGCAGCTCCCCTCTTGCCGAACAGAGCTAACCCTGCTCTGTCTAGCCCAAAACAGAGCATTTAATTCACATTCAAAATCGCAACGGAGGTAGACGTCGCATTTAACATGCATTAAACACGAAGGACCAAACTGTCGTCAAACGCGTCGTGCACCAGAAAGGCGGTTTGGTGAATCAAGACGGGGGTAGCCGTCGTATTTTGAACGCGACGACCTACTCCGTCGTCATTCACACCAGAAAACCAGCAGGCTAAATGGGCTGAAACCTCCGGCCCACGACACTCGTACAACAACCGAAAGCCACAACCAAGACCCAATGACCCCACATTGGCCAATGACACCACACCAGTCCCATTAAACACATATCCAAAAAATCGCGACATTACACGGTGTGCATGTAGACAACATTTTATTTTGAGAGAATGATGTGTGATGTGTACCAAATATTTTTCATCTATATTAAGATATTAAAAAACCCTCAAATTAATGCACTAACTACCCCACATATGCAGAAGGCACTGTCCTCTCTAGAAGGGGGCATCCACCAATAGTAAGATTTCTATACATCGCATCTTCCGATCTATCATATTTAATAATTTACTCTCCTTAGATTTATATAGTTACTTAATGTAGTGGTGTTTTCCTGTTTGGGCCGGAGCCAAACGGGCCTCTACTAAGAGATGAAGAGAGACGATCGCCGGTGCGAACTGTAGCCTCCAAAAACCAGAACAGAATCAGCGGGGGCCCGGTTGAAGAACCGGGGGGAACCCTCCAATGCCTAAGTCAGATGACTGTAGAAAGGCTTGAAGAAGAAGGGTTTACTGGTGTGTGCCCCGCGTGGGGGTGTGTATATGGCTAGAGTTGCGTACCTTGGCATGGGAATGACCTGTGCCTTTTATAGGCGAAGGTTCTGAAGAGGTTGGACGTGCCACCCTTTGATGACGCCGGAAAGGGCACATCGGTTGGCGTCCTTAGTGGGGAGTTACACATTGAGGCGCTCATTGAGGGGCCCTGTGGTTAATGCTCTCCTTGATCGTGGGCGCTTGCGGTGCTGCCGTGGTAACCGCTGCTAGGAGGTGAAGCGACTTCTCTGCCCTTTCTGGTCGGGAGGTACCGAATAGGCAGCCTACTCGGTGGCTTGTCTGTATGTTCGGTGTTCGGAGGCATTGCCCATATAGGTGGGGCCGTAGCGTGCTTTGAGCAGGATCTGTTTGGTAGGCCAAGCCTGGACCGAACAGGCTGGGGGGTGCCCGCAGACCACCCTTGGGGGACCCTAGAACGCCTTGGGTTTCCATAACGTGTTCGAAAGCTGTCCGAAGACACGTGGCTTAAAGGTCAGAGCCCTGGCGTCTGGATGGGTCGAAAATGGGTCGTACAAAGCCTTGATGGGCCCGCGGGCCCAGGAGGCTAGAAACAGCCTCCACACTTGTCCCCCATGCTCTCATGCTGGCGCGAGGATCGCGGCACTTGAGAGCAAAGGTCTGCTCGGACATCACTTGCATTAAATGTGATGTTGACCTCGGCGGTGCGAACGGCGCCAGGGGGATGTCGTTTGATATTTCTCCTCGGGGATGGCAATCCTCATGATGGCAGTGATGTCGTGTCTAGTGGCGAAGCTTGCACCGAACATTCAAACGGGTCATTGGAAGCGGGGGAAATGCTGCTTCTGATTTTTCGAATTCTGCACCCCTTCTTCCCTATAAGGAAGAGGTGGGGTGAAGGCGGGGCTCACGCCCTCGAAAATCATTTCTTCTCCACTCTTCTTTGTCTCTGGAGTCTTCATCTTCTGTCTGTCCCTCTAGTTTCCCTCTTCTCTCCTTCACTTTCCTCTTCCTCCACCAGCCATGTCGCAGAAAGGCAGCTCCGATGGTAGCCCGAGGGCCGAAGTACCGCTCCTACGAAGGCCTCCGCGAGCAGTTCCAGATCGGCGATGAGTACAACATCGTCATGGCCAAGGAGGAGGAGTCTTAGCTAGGGTGCTTCACCCTCTCCTTGGATCTACTAGAAGTAGGGTTTCGGCTACCGTTGTCGGAAGTGGCGAGGGCGCTGCTGAACACATGGGGGGTTATGCCCATCCAGCTAACCCCAAATTCCTGGCGGACGATTTGCGTGTTCTGTATCGTCTGCAAGCTCAGGGGAGTGCGGGGCTCAGCGGAGGTCTTCCGGGCACAATTCAGTCTCGTGTCCTCGCCGCTGTCTGGAGAAAGCATTTACTACACCAAACACCACCCAAATAGGATGCAGATCAACTTCGGGAAGAAACATTCCAACAACAAAGGTTGGATGCATCGCATCTTCTTCACCGGCCGCCGCGAAGATGCACCGGAGTGGGGGTTCCCCACTCGCGTTTGGACGCCCCAGAAGGATTCCTACCCCTTCCTGATGTAGGACGAGGCTAAGGCCTCGACAGCCTGAATCTAGCGTCAGTGCGGAACGCCGAAGATTTCTTGATGGAGTTCGCACTTGTTAAACATGGTCTGAGCCGACCATGGAGTAAGTATTTGACCACACTCCATGCCTTGGCCTATCAAGTGGCTGCCTTTTGACTGCCTTTTCCTTGTGCAGGCGCTGAAGAGTTGGCCGCTGGTCGGAACCAAGAGGCCATGGAGAATTATGCCGAGCAGATTGTCATGACCTCCTACCTGGTTTACGTGAACGAGGATGCTCCCACCACAATAGCCGAGGAGCGGCGCCCTACCAGTCCTCAGGCCCCCGAAAAGAGGCCTCTGTCGATACATCTCAAGAGGAAGTCCGGGGCAAAGGTGGCGTCGAAGAAGGCAGCGCATCCAGTGGCCGAGGAGGAGGCCGAAGACGCAGAGGAGGAAGAGGAAGTTCCCCAGCTTCAGATGAAGAAAAAGCAGAAGCTGACGAAGGCGGCCGAATAGACAAGGCCGTAGGTTGTAATAGAGACGAGACCCCTATCGAAGGAAGGGGTATTCTCCGAGTTGGGGCTGGTCGTAGTCAGCGACCAATCTGATGAAAGCTCCTCAGAGGAGCGAGTGGGGGCATCCACGCCCCAAGGCCCCATTGTGGGCTGAACAGAAGCAGTGGCCACGGCTGGAGCATCCAACACCGTAGCCGCAGAGAAAACTATAGCGAAAGGCGAAGCCATCACCACCCAAGGGTCGACCTCCGGCGGGGCCGATGAGGCGGTGCGTGCGGTGGAAGTGCCCAAGGGGGCAACAATCCCCATTCCCCCCACCGAAGGAGCTGTGGAAGTCCCAACGCAGATAGCTGCTACGGATCTCACGAGGCCGAGCAAACAGCCGAGACCGAGGAGGGAGGACCTCGGGGGTCACCCGCTATTGCGGGAGATCAAGAGTCGACAGCCGCCGTGGGTGCCACAGATGCGGTTCGAGGGGAGGTCATAAAAGAGCTGAGAAGCCTCGACTAGGGATGTCCTGAATACCCTTTTGAGCAGACCGAATGAATGGGAAGAAGAGAAGTAGGATGTCGTGCAAGAGGCTTTTACAAATAATAAGTCTTTAGATTAGATATGTGCCAAGTTCTGGGTATGGCTTCGCCACTAGGAGTATTCAGCTTGTAGGAGCCTTTTCCAAGAACCTAGGCGACCTGATAAGGTCCTTCCCATTTCGGGGTGAGTTTTCTGATTGCTCTTCGGGGGTCCGATGCTGAGCAACGGCGCAGAACAAGGTCACCTTCGAAGAAGCGCCGCTCCCGAACTCCTGAGTTGTAGTATTGCGCGAGTCGCTGTTGGTAGGATACTAGTCGGATGCTGGCATCGCTTTGGTGTTCACCGAGCATGTATAGATTCTCCTTGAGCGCACGGTTATTAGTCGCTTCATCGAAGTGTGTTGCTCGAATGGTGGGGAGAGCAACTTCAAAGGCACGACAGCTTCTGTGCCATAGGCCAAATGGAAGGGAGTTTCCCCGTGGCCACCCGAGCATTTGTTCGGTGACACCATAGCACGTTGGGGAGCTCTTCGATCCACGAACCGCCTGCAGCTTCAACCCTTGTACATATCCCGTGTAGCAGTGTTCGGTTGGCGTTTTCTACCAGACC